>QKQZ01015550.1:0-63397 GCA_003595255.1 Solenopsis fugax | reverse complement strand
GCAAGGCAGCGCAAGGTCAGGCGTCACACCGTCTCGACGGTCTCGGCTGCCTCCCCACTCTCCTCGGGCCCGCGACGATTGCGCCATCGCTACCGCTACGCGCTACCGCTACACTGCGGTACTGCGGTCAGCTGTTGCCGCCATCTTTCCCGTTTCTTCGCCGGTGATCAAACACCACGCGTATTTCGAGATCGAATTATACGGAAATACGATGGTCGAGTACCAAATACAGTGGTGCACAGTATCGTTTTGACACGTGAGTGATTGTGGTATATTTAGAAGTGATCGTACTCCTTTGTGAAGTGCGGCCTGTCGTGAGTGTCGTGTCGCTTAATGTTTCCGCGCTCGCGTATTCCCTCGAATACTTCGAATGGATGCTTTATCCTTGTAATAGACTCGTTGTTTCGTTTGTGTCCGTTGTGTTCAGGTAAACATTCATTCAAACGGCTCTCGCCGCTGTCTCGAGCTATGTCGCAACGCATCACGTAACGTTCGTGTCGGTCACTCTTATATCGAGAGACTCTCTTTATCGCACTATAACCTATAACGGTCACTCTCATACCGAAAGACTCTCCTTGATGCACTGTTTATTTTTGATCCGCTGCTGGTCGGATACTCCGTACTTTTCGCGTTTTTCAAGTGTAAATTGTAAACAAATACAATTTTTGAAGTAGCAAATGTGAAAGCTATCGTCTCAATGTAAGTCAACGTGATGCGTTGTAACATGCTCCTTTATGCGTTCGGTTAGTATCTGTTGCGTCGCGATAAGTTACAGTCTCGCGCGTGTTTCGCGTTTTATTCGCGTTCGTGATATATTATCCGCGTACCGAAAAAATCGGGCAGTCTGATTAATGTGTGCGGTTCGAGGACAGCAGCAAAACGTCAACAGAATTTCAGCGAACAGACGATATCCGTGGAGCAATTCGAGAGGGTGAGTGTATTATTTTATTAACGTATTTTCTTTACATGCTTATTGAGTGATAAAATTTATATGTGTTATTTTGTAAATAATTATTACGAAAATTCTTTATGAATAATTCATTTTTATTATATTTTCAGAATCAACAGAAAAGGAAATACAGGAGCAGCAGCAACTGTGAGTGAATTAATTAAGCAATTTTAGTTCCCTATTCGATTATCTCTCTGTTCAAAAATAATTTTGGTTACTTGGCCAGTAAAAGTAACGCAATTGGCAGAAGTGAAAATTGCTGGCGTTTGGTGGAAGAAACAAAACGCAACGCCAGTAATTTTTACTTCTGCCAACTGCATTATTTTTACTAGTAATAACCAAACCCATTTTCGAACAGACTACATGAAATTGCTACTTTTCTCGAAAGACGTAAGTCATAAAGAAAAGCTGTATCGGACATATATTCAGTATCAATAACTAATTTTAATATGACTGAATATTTGGCATGTATTATGTTACACTACGTTTCGTTGAAACTGAACTTCGGTTAATGATCTTAGTAGTTGTTACGAAGTATAACATGCTATGTTTGACAAAAGGTCGCCTCGCTGTTATTTGTACGTCGGTTCTCAAAGACCGCGATCTGATTCACGTTCAACGCTGTCGGCGTCATTCTGTCGTTATCATTCATTAGACGTAAAACAAGGATAGTGTGTTTTGAGCTTTGAATTGAACCGCAACCGAAAGTAGCAATCCAATTCAAAGGTAACAGACAGATAGTAGTGTGAATCCGTGTATCCGTTATCAATCCTTGAAATGCGATCATTATTCACGAATGCGTAGTAATTATCACACAATCGGCATATGTTTTATCTTCCTTGATTAATAACTCACAATTAGTAAGTATGTCGAATCAACGGTTATTGATTGAGAGAGAGATTTTGCACGACATATTTTCGAAATTAAAAGTCTTTTTCAGAATTATTAGAGAACGGGAAAAAGAAATTACTGTTTCGTTGCAATATTTAAAATGATAGTTATTTTTGTGCCGAGCGAAAGAGATAAGAGTTCCGTATTCTGTTTGTATTCTTTTCGTCTTACTCGACCAAAGCGGAACAAACCGCGCGTCGTGTCCGATTAACTTCGAGAACGAACCATAAAGTGCCGTGTAATCGTCCTGTTCTGATAATTAGTTCGTAATTTAATTAATCGTGTTTTCGAGAGTGTTGTGTTTTGCGACGGCAATGATGGAACTTGAGAAGAGAAGGAAGCTTAGGAGGTATCAGACGAGGGAGCAACTATAAAGTAATTAATTGTCTATATTTTATACCTTGTAGAATTAATCGTTGGTAATTGTTTTCCATATGCAACGATTATTTCTTACATTATTAATTAGTTTGAGAATATTGCTATAGTTTAAATATATTTATATTTTGTATTCAGTATTATATAACTTCTTCAACTTCGATAAAAATATATTCTAAAATATTTTATTATACACACACGCACGCACGCACGCACGCACGCACGCACGCACGCACGCACGCACGCACGCACGCACGCAATAATTGTAGGAAAAATTAAAAAAATTTAATTATTTTAATCTTTGAGCAAATTCAGAAAAAATAGGACAACTTTATCTGACGATTAAAACTGTGTCTTGCTGCTTGAACATGTTGAAGTTAAAAAATTCTTATACACAATTTTGATAGAGGGAGTTTTAGAAATGATATTTATGTTGAATATTTATATGATCAATATTAATTTTTCTCTTATTAGTAGTCTGACTTATACAATCGTAAATTATTGGATTGCATTATTAATTAAAACAGTTACGTAAAATTAATGAAATTGTAGCCGATTATTAATTAAATAGTAATTAAATTGAGATATATTGCATTTCCATAGATGATTAACTTACTTCAATCATCTATATTGTTCCCTTAAATGTAATTATTTGTGTAGTTTTCATTGCAATCAATCTTTTGTTAATACAAAATAGTAAAAGTAATTAAAGTACATTTAACGGTACTACCGACATTGTAAAGTATTCATTCAACACTCTAAAGCCACTACATAAATTATATGATTGTAGAATCTCATCTTTCTCTTCATAAGTTCATTGTCTTGTGGCAATTCGCCAACATGATATTACCGAGATATTCTATACTAATGATGTATGATATCAGCGCATGATTGTAATTAAGACTGCCTGCAAATGTAACAGTTATAATGCAAGAGAGATCTCAAATATTATTTTCTTATAACGTAATACATACATAAAATAATGAACGGAGATATTGAATGAATTAGCTATAGAATCTGAATTTAAGAACTTCTTATTATCACTTTAAACGAATAAAAATTAAAATAGAAATTGAAAAAGATTAATGAAATTGAAATTTGACGTAATTCTTCAACGTGACGTAAAAAGGCAAATTTACAAAGCAATTTGTTGCTAATAATATGACCTGATATCCTAATATAGTTCACTTATTAGCAGATGAAGTGAAGCGAGTACTCTTTTATTAGATGAAGAAGACTAGTAGTATAAGTGCCGTTTTTGTCAGACGGCAGCATTGCACAAGTATCAGCATTATTAAAAGAGACGTTATTATACAAGCGAACGATCTTTATTCGTTATTATGCGAGCAAATGGATCTTCTATTGCTTCTTAATCGATATGTTGTTTTATATTACCATTTATTTTCAGTAAACTATCAAATTTATATTCTCTAAATTTTCATTAACTTGCTTTCATTAAAATTGTTAAAATCTAGGAAAACAGTGAAATTTGTATACACATTGTAAAAAGTTATTTTTGTTTAACAGGCTTTGTTCGGATTGCAATTACTTCGTTAAGGTCTTCTCTTTCCTGTTAAACAAATCCGATCCTATGAGCTGTAATGCTCGCCAGCGTTTTACGTTAGTGCCAATCGAAGCACTGGACGTAATTTGCATACGCACATGTTATCGTAACCTTAGTGGTTGTAAACGTAATTTGCATACGCACATGTTATCGTAACGTTAGTGGTTGTAAACTTCGGTAGACTGCCGAATGTTCCATGTTTTTAGTGAAAAGTTTCGCATCAGTAAGCATTTCCTAATACGGACGACTCCCGTCAAAGGATTGACATCCATTACCGCATACGAATTTGTGGACAGTGCAATACCGCAAAATTTGCAGCTCTTTTATCATCGACATTATGCGGAAATGAAAAAAATAGATTAGAAATTTCGTACGTGAAATATTAATAGAAAGGATAACATTAAAATGAATAGAAATAAGAATAACATTAAAATGGATAGAAGTAAAAATATGGAGATAAGAAAAATAATAAAGAAAAATAATAAAATTTTGCAGTTATTTTGAATTATGGTATCAACGACGACGAAGTAAACGGAAAAGTTTTTTTTGAAACTTACATTCGAACTGATGATTTTTCGTCAATAAAAGTAGATCATAGTTCGTAACAGACTTACAGAATGTGCCAGAAACTATTTTGTAAAAGTAAAGAGATAGAAAGCTGCAAACTCAGTAACTTTCGTCACTGAAGTTATAGTGACTGTCAAAACAACTCCAAATTGTGAAAATATATATCGTGATAAAATATATGTTTTAAAAATATTTTAACTAACATAGGATATGAATTATAAAGGTTCTGATTGATATATATATATATATATATATAAAATCAGAAACTTTATAATTTATATCCTATGTTAGTTAAATATGTATGTATACATAGATATGCATCTATACATGTATATGTATATATGTATGTACATATACATTTTGTAACTCTCTTTAATTGATCTATGATAATTTTATTAAAGAGGAAGTGTTTGTTTAGTCGATAAAAAAATAACTTCATTAAAAAGATAATAAAGTATTAAAATAATACGCTAGATTTATTAAAAATCTATTTATTTCTTTTATTTCTCATGTATATCTGTGTTACAAAAATTTATAATTTTGATTTAATTAGGAATATAATTGGGTTTTTAATAAATCTAGTGTATTAATGCTTTATTATTTTTTAAATATCTTAATATAATTTATACTGCTTTTTATGTTTTAAATATTTAATAAAATTATTGTTAACCAAATAAATAAAAACCACAAATGTATGACAAGACCCTTGCGAAAATTTACGCCACACTGACTTTCAGACATGGGTGATATAATCAAAGTGTTGAATAAACTTTCCACAAGTAAATTTTAGAATAGTAAAATGAAAAAAAGTTGTTTTAACTCGCAGTGCTTGTGATTAAGGATTAATTATAATATTTAATATCTATATGTATTAGTTCACAAGCTGTGAATTAAAATTTCCTTTATTTTACTATTCTAAAATTTAACATACTTACGAGAAGTTTGTTTAAAATATATTCTATGTTTAGTGTTAATCAACAACTCGCGTATATTTCGCAGCAAAAGTCAACGTAAAATTCATACCGACTTTAGTAGCCATTGACACTCATAAAATTGAACGTTGTGCATCTGCTTTATATTCATGAATTCGTCAGCTGGACTGATTTCTACTGCTGAAGTTTCTATCGGTCCCCCCGCGGCGGATATTAAAGTGATAACGGTCCGGCTAATACAAGAATAGGGAAATTTATGGTTAACCATTCCATTCGGCGAGTTAACCAACTTGATTCCGCTAACGAACCCGCGACTTGGTCAGCGTCGCGTGTCGCTGCCGGGGATCAGCAACGCAATTCGATTTTGCGAGAAATAATGAAATTTTGCAATAATAAATCATAACAGATAGTAAAACAAAAAGTAAAATTTCTTTTTCGATATTGGCATGAAACAGCGGTTTTTGTCTTACTGTACATTTTAAATTAAGTGTATAAAAAAATATTTTGTCAGTTTTTTAATTAACTTTAAAAATAAAAATTAAAAGTAATTTCTTCAAATCTGCACATGTGGGAAATTTGTTCAACTTTTACTCACAAATTGTCGAAATCGGAGATTATGAATTTTGTTTTTTATATTAAAAAAACAAATTATTAAAAAAAACAATGCCTAGCTAAATTAACAGAAAAAAATTCTCAAAAATTGTATACATAGAACAATAAATAAAAGTAATTCATAATTTTATTAGCAATTTGATATTTTTATGATATTAAAATTTTACATATCTTTCTTTTGCAAATTATTCTGCGTATATTTAACAATACATAAACGCACTTTATATCTTATATTTTATAAATGTGCCAGCAATTATTTCGAGTTTCATGTTAAATATTTAATACGTAGTTACTGTTTGTGCTATTAAATGATTGATTATGCGCTAATTGTCAGTCAGTGCATTCGAATTTATGCATTTTTTATTCCATGCCATCTTGATTTGATTTATAACATCTTGATTTGACGTAAAATTTATATTAATAATTTTGGCATATAAAATGTCCATTTAGTGAGAATGACAGATTAGCAAATTTGTTTTACCGTCTTTTACAGAGTGCAATATCGATCGTGGTTTCATCAGATATTACAGAAAACTGTTAACTGATATCGTTAAATTTACATTACAATTTTCTGAATTTCAACTGCTTTTAACGGCTTTTAAATTGCATATAAAAAATTGTTTCTCATTTCCAAATACTTTCCAAATTATTGTGCGGGTTTCCGCGTGCTCAACACCAGTAATTCACACGCTAATGCGCGTTCATTAAATGAAACGTTAACGGCGGTAATTAGCTTCATTTGTTATGTTAAGCTTCGATAAGCCTGCCAATGCTTACAAATCGCGGTAACACATACACACGGTTTTTAGAGGCTGTTGCAATAGTATCTTACTAAAGGGATTAGGATTATTCATTGAGAACTTCAGCTGAAACATAAAATATCAGATTACGTAATGTATCAGATTACCATCGCAATCTGAATGTGTGAATTTCGTAAAACAGTTTTTAAAAGTCCTCAAAAATATTAGAATTATAATAAGTATATTACAAGATTAGAAAAATGTTGAGTTTACACAAGAGAAATGATCATAAAAAATTCAACATTAGAGACATGATAAAAATTTATTACACAGCAAGCAAGATTTTGCTGAAGCTCTAAAAATTTAATTGAATATGCATTTGATATCTTTGATTATTTTATTGAACCATTATTATGAAGAACGTTTAATCATGATTAGCAAAAGATTTTGGAACACATAAATATATAAGAAAAATATTAATTTTGTAGTAATCTGCGACGGATCTGCGAATAGTCAATAAGAAATAATAATGAAAAATTTTGACATTCTAACAACTAGTTTAAACGTCTTACATAAATAATTATTTTAATGACTGACAAAATTATTTTCAGATTTTAATTAAATTTTTAGATACTAAATCGTTCTCTTGCTCTGTTTCAATTACTTTCATCTCTAAAAAGTTTTTGAATTTTATTATAATTATAATGATTAAAATAGCTTCTCATAATGAGAAGAATATAAATAATGTGAACTAAATTGCTTCTATTAATTGGATTTATTTGACTTTTTTGAAACTATTCGAAAATACGATGTTTTGTTTCAATCTGATAGTTTATTCGTTAGCATATGTATGTAATCAAGATACGATAAATATTACCTCTTTCGAGACGTAAATTCTTTGTTAACTCTCTGTGGATAACTAAAGTCACCTAGCCAGGACAATAGATTGTCCTGGAAATCCCATTGCGACCTATCATGGCTCACCGACGAGATCAATCTTTCTTTCTAGAGCCCTTTTAAACCTCGATCGATCGATTGATAAGACAATGTATACCACGTTAAGATTGAGCTTACTGGATTTGTGTGTGAAATGACTATAAATCAGTTCGTGGAAAAAAACATTAAAAATTGTGCATTATAAAACAAAGATGCTGTTCACAAAATACATATTAGAGTCGCAATTTATATATAGCGCTATTAAAATTTTTACTTTTTTATTCCATTATAATTATACAATACCATCGAAATAATATTTAAAATAATTTAATAATATTAAACTTTTCTTTGTCTCTTGTTCCTTTCGAAAGTTTTGTATGTAAAGCACACAGAAAGAAGAGTTTCCATATCTCGTATTTAGAGATAAAAATACATGTAATTCACATCATTCCTTTGGGAAAAATAAAATCTCGCATTTCTGAAAGTATGCCATTGAAAGAACTTCTTGCATTTGTATATTTCGGAGATTTGCAAGAAAATCGTATTATATTAATGAGAACACACAAAATACTTCTGCTCAAGAAAGATTCGAAACTAAATCGGAATAGAGCCGTTAAATCAAATATATATAAATTTTCTATTTTCATACATGATAGAAGATAAACTAATCGATATTGTCTTAAACGTTTGATACAATCCTATCCGAGCAAAAAGTTCTGTGCAATCGTAGAGAGTCGCAGAAAGGATGCGATATTATAGTCCAATTATTACTTGGCGTAATTTGCGCACTACTTGCGTTACTTACCGTAGCTTGAACTTCGATACTGAAAACGATGAAAATGACAGAAGTCAATCTACGCTTTGTATAATTAACGTACGAGCTGCATAAGATTATCAAAGAGTATTGTAGATAAGTTAGATGATGAAAAGCGCAGGTAGTTTCACTTACGAATTCAACGGCCGTATAATCCGCGCTTCGGGATAAGGAGACTGATGTGAATAGCTCCCAAGTGGCACGAATGAACCGTACGTCGAAGATGGAGAGAGTGCAGGAAGACAAAGAGAGTTTCTACTAATGACTAATCGCTCTCTGACCGAATTTCTCCTCTTGTACCTAAGCACAAACTAATAGCTCGCTCGTTCGAAAACCATTTCTGCATTTAAATCAGCATAGGAATCAGGAACACTCCGGTAAACGTTCCCGGAATCCGTGCGTTTCTCATTCGACATTCGGCAGATATTAGTTTTGGTCCATATGAGATGTGATTTCTATATCACAAGTCTTTCACGATCTCAAATAAAATTTGGTTGGAAAAACGTCCTTATTTTTTTTTCTTTGCTGAGAAGCAGATTTTACAGTAAGAAGATTGGTCTTCTATTTTAATATTTAACACGTTTTTTCACTTGAAAAAACTGTTATTAAAGTGCTATTGTGAGAACAATTTGAAGACAAAAGACGAATAAAGATGTTAAATAGAAACACAAATTAGACATATAAGTACACATACTAACTAGGCATAAGATATTACAGGCACCAATAGAGGATTATTAATTGCTATTAATCAATGTTAATGCAAGGAACGATTTGATTTAGCGTAATGAATTGCTGTACTCGGTCCATATTATTCCATACCTGATGAGATGTTACACGAAGGAATTGCGAGCATTTCCCAACTGGGAGTGGAGAAATTTCCGGAATTGAGAGCAATTCTGTCAACTGTATTGTAATTGGCTTTTGCTAGCCTGGTAAATTAATCCTTAATCTTTGATGTGGTAGAATGCATCGAAAAGAATTTTATATTCATTTTACTTTAAAAAAGCTGTGCAAAAATGAAAAATTCTTTTTCAACAAGCAGATTATTAGTTAAGATCTGATTAAATTCACTTTTATCTCTCTACTAGGTTTTGCATTCGGACTAAAAATACGGTAACCGTTTCTACTTCTCTTCTAAATATGGAATTTGCCATTTTCTCTGTTATGCTTTTTGACAATCTCACTGATAGATTTTTTGTCCGCATTTCATAGAATTACTTTTTAAAACTTGGAATGCATATTTTTTTAGACGAGAGTAGATCTTGGAAATGTAGAATCAGAGATAAATTTTCAATTTTGTATAAATTCCTAGTAAGATTATACTGTACATTCTTATATTATATATAAATACTTAATAAGTATAGAATCAAATATCTTTTAGCAAATTAAATGCCTCTAGAAAATCTATTATCAACGATTCTAATAAATGTTTAAGAAAGTCGGAGAAACGTTTGTGGAAATTGGAAAAATTTTTGATTGAAAAGTAAAATCTCTGATATAATTTATTTGTAACAAATGTCATTAATCTTTTTAGTCTCAATGAATATACATAAACTAATTTGAATTATATGCAAAAGTCGTTTTTATGCAATAATAATATATTTCTGAAAATACCATATTGTAAAAGGTAGTTATATTGCTTCGACAATAAATTTAATAAGCTAATAAAACAAATTAATAGCAGTAGAAGAGAATAATTCTCTCTTTTTTTTCTTTCTCTCTATATATTCTCTCTGTGTCTTTATCTTCCTCTTGTTATCGAGATTATTTAGGATGCGAATTTCAGCGTTGTAATAGATAGATGCATTGTTGCTACGAGTGCTTCGCACCCGATATTACTCACCCGGAGTTAACGGCTGCATCATCAAGTGCACAGTGCCAAAATAGGACTACTCCAACGACGTGCCATTATTTGCGAACAGAATATAATTATGCGGAAACATTCTGCTGTTTGTTTTCCAAATAACGCATGCCGTTCTTCTGGTAAAATACGGTCGTTGAAATTGTAATTAATAGACGAGGCGTCGTGCGTAAATAACCGCGACGATATGTACAAAGCGGCGAGTCTCGGGAGGATACACGTGAGAGAACCTGGCAGAGATCCAGGATAATGTTTGGTACAATTCCTGGATGTCGGTTCATCATTCGGGCATCGTGAGATCGACAGTCGGATAAGAAACGGGGTCGATGTTAATAAAAAAATTCGCGAACACTGCGACGGGAGATCTTTTTTTTTTTTTTTAATATAGGATACTTCAAAAAATTCATTTATGAGGAATTAATTGTAAAGGTAGTAAAGGTATATTTCTCGGTTTGTTATAATCGCAATTTTTTGAGAACTTCATGTGATTCAGTCTTTTCCCTTAGCTTTATTTAAAAAACATTTCCTATCACATTAGTTTCAATTTTTTATGTGAATCTTAAAACTATTTGAGCGATAGTGTGTTAAATTAAATTTTAATTAATGAAAGGATTTATTTTATTGTTAATATATCTTAATATGATAGTATATAATATTTAAGAATTTATATTTGATATTTCCTATATTTTAGTTGATATTAGAGTTCCGTGATTTTAAACTGGTGATTTACCATGAAGCAAATTTCCCAGTTATTGGCTGTAAAACTCATAAATAACATTCGTTTGGTCATGAAAGTAAGTTTTTCCGATATCGTGGGTTATTCGATTTTTCCTGCCTAAAAACCGGACGATATTGGCCTGGATTTCATAAATTATTGAGTTGCCTTTTGACTAGCTTTTTTCCGTAATTATCTAAAACGAAAGCAACAATTTTATGAGAATCTTTCATGCAAATGACCCTTCTTGCTGCGTAAATTTTTAAAAATTTAAGAATTATCTGACCGTTCACTGATTATAATCTGGCACAAATTTTTTTAAGTATATTGTTTTTGTCTGTGAAATTTTTAAAAAACTGCATCTAAGTTTGATGAAATAAATAGTAATGGAAAAAGATAAAAAATACAATTTCGTTTAAATTCTTTATTACTTTCGAAATTACATGAAGCAAGTAAAAATATAAAAATATGATTCTTTATACTACTTTCAAATGCTATATTTTTTTGGAAATGAGATGCACATAAAAATTTTTAAACATATTTTTTAACACAATATTAAGAATCCATTGTTACTTAAAAAAAAATCTGTTTATAACAAAATAGACATAAAATAAATGCGAACGATATTAAATGTAATATTAATTTATACACATTCAGATTTTAAGATTAAATTATTAGTATATAGCAAATTAAAATTAGCAAAATTGAATTTTGAAATGTTAAATGTTGAATTTCAATATATTTTTTTGCTAGGAGATATACTAATTAAAAATAAGAAACATATTTGTTATTGTTAATTACAATTGTTGTTAATGTTTGCATTAATATTAAAGTAACACATTATTTTGTATATAAGATTTAAAGTTTTAAAAATTATGTGAAAATAAAAGCAAGCGCATTATAAAATTAAATTTTTTTCTAAAAAAATTTCTCTGCAACGTAGAAATTGAAGAATCGCGAAAAAGTTTACCCGCTTTTGCGGAGAGAACGAATGGTTGGGTTTTAAAAACGGAATGTGCCGCATCAAAAATGCAGCTGGTCGTCTTCCGTCGCTCCCATTTCTGGGATCGGTGCAGCACGCAACCGTTTCAAGAGAGGCGCTTTCTTGAAAAGCGTTAACGCGCGGTAGAAACCCTCGGTTTCTCCCTTTCTACCTCTGTCTGTGTGTGGCCGAGGTTCGGTATTTCAGTGTAGTTCGAGCGCGCGGAATAACCGGAATAGTTTCCGAGCGGCTCTGGGAAACACGAACAAGGGCTCAATTCCATTGGTCCCTTTCCGATGCAACGGTGCTTTCGTCTACTTAGCAACTGCATGTGCAAACGCAGCATACAACGCCTCTAATTCGTGTAGTAGCCGTCCAATTCCGATTGATATTATTCACCCTTCAGTACTGCGAAGAGATTTTCGAAACATAAGATTCGAGAGAGCGAGAAAGTGACGGAGAAGAGAGAGAAAGGAAGCCTTGAATCACTTTTAACATTATTACAAAGTAATTGAATAAGTACAATAAAAAATATATAATTAAATTTCAAAAATTTGATAGCATTTCCAGTAAAAAATTAAAAATTATATTCGGATAAAATAACAAAATTTTATTTCAATCAGTCTTTTAATAACATTGATCCAACATAATTAAGAATTATTAAATAATTTAAATTTGTATTAATTAAATGTAATGCGTTATGTAATATTAGCTTAATGAAAATTAGTTATTAGTAATTGTATTTTTTAACGCTTGAAAATATTGTGATGTATTACGAACCGTTTAGTATTCGTTCGTTGATTTATGTTATCAGCTGCGAATTAGAGTAGGGCATGAATGGTGTCGGGTAACCAATCTCGTACGTAAATTTGGTCTAGAACTTGCACATGACTGACTAATTGAGATTAAACGTGGTAATAATGCCGATATAAATCTTTGCCTTGCCTCCCTGATACTCGTACTGCCGCCAATTACACAGAGCATTTCAGGTATCCCGTAATCTTTCATAACAGATTCATTGATAAATTTGATAAGATGACTTCTTACAGAAAACTTCATGGAATTTGTTCTTTTTCATATCTTTTAATTTTTAAAATTATGTCTAAATATCTCAGTGGCTCATAGATTGAAATATTTAAAAAGAAAACAAGATAAAATAATTTCTCCGCGTTTCTAGTTTTTAAATTTAATTTTTAAGGATCTATAGCTTTAATAGATGATGAATATTAAAACAGAAAACTTAATATCGATTAGTAAAATATACAATTTAAACTGATAATTTCTTATACAAAAGTTAAAATCTCTTGGATTGAAAAGAGAATCGTACAAGATTTAAAAGAAAAAAAGTTTTTTTTTACAACAATGCTCTCGCATACCGTAAAATTCTTTTTTAAATTTCGAGTCCAGAGCAAAACAGGAGAAAGCGAGGACCACGCGGAAAATTCAATTTCGAATTTCACAGCGATATCGATCTTTTCTCAAAACGTGCGGCGCTTACACCCCCGTTCGTTTGCTTTCTGATATACTTGCGGCGTCATGCGCGCTATAGCGAAGCTCGAAGAAACGCGTTAGCAAGTGACTACGTGCCGGCACTATAGCGGACTGTTCCTTATGGTCGAACAAGTTTTCGCTCCGCGTCCTAGAATGCTTTCAATCCTTCTTCGGGATCTCTCTTTCCGATATACTCCTGTGCGGTTTCCTGTCGCGGAGATTCTCGTTCGAAGTTCGATACGAAAGTAAACTTAGCTTTGCGTCCCGCGTAACACGCATCATTGTTGAGCCAACGAGGCTGATATTTTTATTCGTCTTTAAACTCGTCGCTCGAATACTGGCATCGAGAGCTTATTCCTGGAAGCAGCAGCTCAGGCTAGTACGCTAAAAGCGCATATTAGAATTCACTCAAAACTGCCATCCGTTTACGTTCGTTCTTTTACACTAGGACGGTTGAACTTTTGACAGGACAAAACAAAGTTCACGTAATTTGAATCATGGAGGATTGAGTTTGAATATTTAATTATGCGTGTCTCATCTAAAGAACTATCGTGTCTGTCTGTCTCTTTCTCTCTCTCCGCGTTTATTTTTACCTAACGAGGTTTAATTGCGGAGACACTTCTTTTACGTTAAGTTTTTGATGGTCGATATTAAATGTTCTTATAAGTAAGCTGTAAATTAAAATCATGTTTAAAAAAACGTAGATTTGTTGTACTACTGAGGCTCAGTTCATGTACTTTTCGTTATTAATAATTCAAAAATTATATTGACACTCTTTTTTAAGGGAAAAGTAAGTTCCAGAAAATTTAACGATAATTTTAAGATATCTTGTATAACATATGCAATTTGTATAATAAAATTGCACTATTTTTAAATATAACCCAAATAGAACGTACATATTACTCGATAAGGATGCTCGTGGTTATCCGCATTCTATGTACCTGATTGCCTCTCATGTGAGAAATTAATGAATTAATCTATGAAAGCTGTTAATTACTGATATGTTTATCCAATGATGAGTAATTCACTGGATAGGTACGTTTAAACGTTTAATTGCATTTATTACTAGATATATAATTAAAATTATTGAATTCTATTGATATACTAGCAAGTCTTTAATCTTTGATATTTGCTGTCTCGACGATAAATTCATAAATTAAATGACTGTCCGGTTTTCAAGTGCGGTGATTCAATGGAGTTTAAGGATGTATGGGACATTTTTTAAAACGTTAAGAAAATTATGAAAAAATTACAGATTATTTTATATTGCATTTAAAAGTAGTAAAAAAATTGGCGACGATTTTCTATCTGGATAAAAAGTTATTTCAATAAGAAGTAGACATGTGCTCTAATGAAATTATAATTAATAATGAAATAAGAATTAATGACAAAAATCTGAATTTTTGTAATTTAACTACTTTAAATATTCAAGATTTATGTAAAGTTTTATTGCGATGTAAAGATCAGTTCTGTAAAATAAACAAAATTTATTTATTTATTTATTTACAAATTAACTAAACAGACAATCACAATAAAACTTTGTATAAATTATCTTGAAAACTTAAAGTACTTACCCCAAATAATTGAGATTTTTCTTAATGTTGTAAAAAATAATTTAATTTTTAATAACAAATAGAGTAAATAAACTATGAAATATGTTATTAAATAAAAATATAATCTTATTCACACAACTTTTATATGTATATAGTTTATTTGAAGTGTTAATATTAATCACATTTCCAAATTTTATTTACTTTGCTGAGTACGTCCGATACATCCTTAACTAGAAAATCAGTTATAATCAAATCAATAATTAAATCTTCATTCGTCAAATCAGTCTAATTTTTAACGTTAAATAATTTTTCGTAAATTCTGGAAGTAATCTTTGTTTTTTCTACAATTTGTGGAATCTATAATTGGGAGAATGCAAAATGGTTTCGAGATACGCGCAAAATCGATGTAAATTCAGCTAATTATTTAGCGACACTAATTACAAACGATTAAATCAATCGGCTCAATAGGAACAATGCCATATCAGTGAGCCACATCAATATTTGAGCTCTACCGCATTCCGTAGTATGCACGTAGGTACTACGCAAACCGCGCATACCGCGCGTCATCGGACAAAATTTCAACGAACTATTTCGGTAGAGCGTGAGCGCGGCTGCGGCAGGCTGTGCTTCCGCACTTGTAAATCAAACTTGGTGAAAAGCAGCGCGGTGTGGTCGTATTGGAAACTTTTGATTGTCCTTCTCTCTAATCGGTGTAAAAGGCTTTTAGTTATCGCGTGATACGTGCGTATCCGTGCGACTCGGCGTCGTAAATCGAACATGATTCATACTTCGCCATCGGCTTAAAGGAAAGCAGTCGGAGTCACGCGACTCGCGATCGATAAATCCCTCCTTAAGGAGCTGTGATGCATACGAATGCTGATGCATGCATATTACATTGACTCGTGAAGTGTTTATCTAATGTTCTCTGATTTTATATGATTTCATCGCGCAGGGTTTAATGGCTTATCTAGCGATTAGATTTTTAATATCTGTTATCACGCTTAAAGTTAAATGCCGGTTCGACACAATCATGATTTGGGTAGTTTGTCGTTTTACGTGACACAAGAAGGCTTTACTATGTAAAATCATAAAAACATCTGATTCAGACGGACCATCTTTATCGTCTTAGGAACGCTTATAGCACGTGTCAAGAAGACGTATTATTTTCCAAGTAATAACGTTATTAAGCAAATAATATTGCGCAAACTTTGCTTGAGCTGCATGTAAAATGGCGCATGATGCATCGCGCCCGTGAGAAGGTGCTTCCGTATATTAGCAAGATGACATTCACAGACAGGTCTTGGTCGTCTCGCGCGAGCAGATTCGCGCTAATGCTTTGCGAGCAGCTGTGGCGTAATCGCGAGCAACTAGCGGACGGTTAAACCTCGCGGCACGGAAAATGCGACATCCGTTGCAAATGCACGCGCGCAGAGCTCAGCGGGGTGGGACAACGTCGTGCTAACGCGCATAAATCCTTAAGCACGCAATAAGGCAAACGGCTGATTTTTCCGCGGCGACGCGGCCCGGGGGCACGTTGCAGGTAAAGCGGGCGGAAAACCCGCCGGCGCGCTAAACCGCCCGGCCGCTGTGACATCCGGTGCAGTTAGATCATAAATTGCTGGGCGCTGTCAACGGCTACAAATTGCGCCTCTCCCTTTCGCTCTGCCGGAAAATTGTGCGTTGTCCCGCGCTCGTGTATCATTCGTGTACCACTCGAGTGAGCGAGAGGAAAGGCAGAGACCCCCCTGGGGGGAAGGGGGGATCTGGATATCTACAGCGTACTTTTTTCTCCGGAGCAGCACGTACCGCGAAGATTATTCAGAAAGTCAGCGGACTTTGGCAGCTACAACGGCGCTGATATGAGACAAGTGGTGCCAATGCACGTTTCTTTGGAAAATGAAGATACTTTACTAAGAGATTGCAGAAATATAAATCGTTTTGATTTAATTAAAATGAATCAGTTTTAATTAATCTGCACGATTATTTAGGCTTAATGAACTTACAGATTTCAGTTCAATATCTTGCGCACGCTCGCACACATTGACATTTGTACACCTATTTTTACAAGCGATAGTGCAATAAACATTTGAGGAAAAGCGAAACGATTTAATTTAAGAATAATGAGAAGAATTAAAACAAAAACAAGAAGATATTTGTTGTAGATGGAGCAAAACAGAAGCTAAAGCTCTTATTTTTACTTTTATTCATATCTCTCTTAATTCTACCATAAAAAAATTGTTTCCAAGTTTTTCTGTTCATGTATAAACCTTTTTAGTCCGAACAACTCGCTTGATATCGTAGTTCTGTCGAGTGCCATTCTACTTTTTACGCCAGTACTTTAAAGAAGGCTCACGGTTTAAGATCAAAACGGACATGAGAGTTATACAGCCATCTGTGATCGCGTATTTTAGATTCCAAAAAAAGATTGTTTTTCCTCATATAAAATTTAAAATTAATTTGAAATTAGAACTGATGTGTCAAGTTCACGGCCAGTTAAGTTAAGTCATTATATCACGTTGAATGTATCAATAAACATAAGTAATTCATAGATTATATTAATTCGTTAATTTCTGAATCAATGAAAGAAAAATGATTGCAATGGTTATCATAATTTAATTATAATTAGGTATACATAGTTATTGCCGGTGCTAATTATATATTAATAGTTGTTTACGCAAATCAGTTATTAATTATTATCATTACTTAAATAGTAAGCGTATGTGAAAAAGACAATTATATTCACTATAATTGTGATTACATTTACTACATAGAAATGTTTATTTTATTTTTTATCCATGTCTTGATTTTTTACTATTAATATTTGAAATAATCATAATTTATAATAAAATTAATCAAAATTAATAGAACTATAAACCCAAGATTATTATTACTAATAGAATATAGCAGTAATAACTATGAAAATGGAGTTTTTAACGATAATCATTTTACCATAAAATTATAGTCACAAATATCAAACACTTTTTCAGTGATTCGATGTTAATCGATTCTCAAAGTTTAAATAAAACCTGGCATAAGAATCAAAGCATAAATAAAGCAAGATGATGCAGGAAAAATAAGAGAGGATTCTTAGTCAAAGAGTCCTTCGTACAATTTTAAATAGTTTAGTTTCCTCGGGTTTGTAAATTGAATATCGATTTGAGATACTGCGGTAGCATGCTTGATGAAACTTTCGTGAGGAGAAGACCGAGGTTGATCATAAACAGTATGGCAAGCCAGGCCTGCTGATATCACTGGATCCGGTAAACTGAATATGAGTCCTCGGGGCTCTAATAACAGATCGCTCGACAGCCTGATGTTCGAGTTCATAGCTGGGATATGACAGCGTCCGTTTTGAGGTGTGTCGGAGACCGGTTACACGGTATTAGACGGTACAGGAAGTTCGATTAACTATGACCTTCGGGGACATTGCCCCTCTGGACGTATCACGGTGTACTAAATGCACAGCTTTGGTGCGAGCATATGTATCAAAAGTTACCCTTTGAAACGTGTGCGCGCTATTTGCCTCAGTATGCGGCTCTGTGTGAAATGCGGAAATATTCACGTGCGTGTATCTCAGGCAAATGCGTTCGCATTCTTTTTCGTTTTGATTCTGACAGTTGCGTGCAATCTAATATCTATGTATGTGTCACTTTGTGCGTTACATCGGAGTAAAAGTCGTGTAACGAGTCTTTTTATGATTGCGAGAGGAACATGATTTAATGGGAAATTCAAAGATATTTGAAAGACTCGCGAGTTATTTTGACCGGAATGCGTTTTGTTGAATCACGTTCCTCCCGGTAAATTGAAGGATTCAGTACGAGAATGAGATAAATTTATATCTCTTGTTAGATTTATTTTTTACAGATGAATTTGATTCTCTCAAATTGATTTATACGGATTTACGTGAACGTAAATTCATATGATCATTCTCATTCTCTGAATTCTTCAATTATCATTTAAATATAAATTATAAAGCAATAACTATTAATCGTCAGCTTAAAAGACTTGTCACAATTAATCTTTATTGTAATTTATTTTGAATAATTATCTTTTCGATTTTTTAAGATTTTATAAAGATCTTATAACATGTTATTCAATTAATTCTGAAAGTTTGTTATCAAACTTTGGACAGATAGCGTTGATTAAGAAAATCGCGATCGATCATCCCGTAGACATTTATTGATCGTAATTTACATACTTGGGTCGGATAAAAATAGGAGTATTTCATTTACATTTTCCGTTGAACGAGGCATCGGGTAATGATGCGAGTACTAGCTTGCGAGCCAATTCAAAGACGCTTGGCAATCTCTTTCAATTTATAAATTGATACACGGCGGTCTCGAGATGGCTTTATGAATCGTACTTCTTATAGCTTCACGAACGATGATGTAATAAAGCTCATTTTCATTTGAAAATTTGCTATGATTTTAGAATTATTTGCGCTATTATGCCAACGTTATTACTTCTCCGTTGTATCGCTAGCTAATCGATGGTTAAATTTAATTCAACGCATAATATCGTCTCCTGAGATGATAATTCAACGCATAATATCGTCTCCTTTATACTTACAATCTTTTCGCTGGTGATATTTTATTACAAGCTTTATTAAACGCTTTAAATTGTTTTTTTTTTTTTAATTATTTTTTAGTGCCACAATTAAAAATTGGAGATATTCGACCGTTCATGTAATACATACAAATTGAAATAAGAACGCCTAGTACGGTCAAGCTGGATCTTAGTGCTTTTTTTTTTTAATAAATTTTACTTGTGTGATTTTTATATATTGTACCTTTTTTCAAATTCAACCGACTACGCGCCGAATTACTTTTCCGGTCATAACGCAGCTCTAAGTTGAACATGAACAGGTAATATCACATTTATTAAATAAGAAATAATTTAATAATTAACGATGCTAAAATTATTAAATAAGAAATAATTTAATAATTAACGATGACCCCTTATCCCCCCTGAAAAAACTGTAAAGAATTTAGAGGTGATATTTTTCGCAATAAATTCTTTACAGTTTTTTCAGGGGGGAAAGGGGTCTAACATCAAGATGCAAGTTAGCATCGTTAATTATTAAATTATTTCTTATTTAATAAATGTGATATTACCTGTTCATGTTCAACTTAGAGCTGCGTTATGACCGGAAAAGTAATTCGGCGCGTAGTCAGTTGAATTTGAAAAAAGGTATATAAAAATCACACAAGTAAATTTATAAAAAAAAAAGCACTAATATCCAGCTTGACCGTACTAGGCGTTCTTATGCCAAAATATAAGTTAATAAAATTATAAAATCTAATAATAAAATAAGATACAAATTCCATAAAAGACTTTTTATTTTTGTATTTATATAGAGATGTCTTAAATTAGTTATTTATTGGAAAACCGAAACTCACGAGTAAATGAGGCATCGAACATTTCGGTATTGTGTTTCTAAAAGATACGAGTTAGCATGTCAATTTGTGCGGACCTGTGTTAATTGCACACTTTTTTTTGTTCATTTTTTGTGAATACTACATATACCGCTATACATTTATTGATTTCTTCTTTAGATTGCATTCTACGAGTTCGAATATAAAAGAGCTTTTGTGTCCATACATACAGTGCGTGTGTATTGACCATTCGACGCACTATTGTTACATAAAAGAATATCATATGACTACATTTCTACGAGATACACAACATGAAAAGGTAGAACACTTTGATAGCTATCATGGCAAATATTGAACGGCAGTATTGAAGTGAAATTGATGTACGATTCATGAAAAACTTATTTGTGACAAACGAAATTTACTTTCACGGTCACAAAAAGTTTCATGCATCGAAGATCGTATATCTGTTTTTTGCATGCAGGTGATATTAAGCATCATGCTATGGAGAAATGGACGTTTGAACTAAATTGTTCGGAGCAAATAGTTTTACAATTGATGGCAATAATATGACATGCAGTGAATAATGATAACAGTGAAAATTATTGTAAGATATTTAAAAATCTATTTGAATCCAGTATTTGAATCCATCTGATTTAAGATAGGTTTAAATACTTTACGATAATTTCTATTGTATTGTATATTGGCAATATATGCGATCGATCGATGGGAATAGCAGCGCTGGTCTTATACGTCGAAGGAGAGCCACCCCTCGACCAATCGCGGGTCGCGATTGCCTCGCGGCATCCGCACGATGCAATCTTGGCGCGAGTCAGACGGCAATCATCCTAGAACATATAAATTGTATTCAGTAGAGAAAGCAATTCTGCAACTGTTGTAAGATTCTTTAATATGATTGGTTTATATATTCAGATCCGGCAGAAACTAAAGGTAAAAATCAATCATATTAAAGAATCTTACAACAACTGCAAGCTGTTTTTTCTGATGAACATAGCTATTATAATGTTAAATTGATATAATTGGTTCTTCCAAAAACTTCTTTTTTCTGAAATCGTGTGCTCGTCAGTGCAAATTTCAAGTCAGCGAACTTAATCGCTGTAACTCTGGGACTGAACTAAGTACTTTTTTTACTTCTATTTCTTTCGGAAAAAGAATGAAGGGAAGACCACTCAAAATGAATTTAATATAATAGTTTTAATAATAATTAACGTATACATATTTAATCTTATGATTAATAACATAAATAAGCATAAATTGTTTATAATTAAAAAAAATATTTAAAAGTGATTCTCAAATTATGTAGGAAAATATAAAATGATATTTATTATTATTTTAAAGAGATTATTATTATTATTTAAAACTGTATTTTAGGGAATTAGAGTAAATGAAAATCGGGTAGAGGCGGAATTAACCTTTCTCTCTCTCTCTCTCTCCCCCCTCTTCCCCCCTCTCTCTCTCGCGGTATCGTGTTTATGATCTTCGGACAATGTTTTTCTGAGAGAAACTGGACTATGGATTTTTTTGGCATTCTACTTGCATATTACTCTGCTGTAGTGTATTGCCATTTTATTTGAGTGGGATTATTAGCCCCTATACGTCATCTAGAGATCGATCTAAAGAATTCTTCTGTGACTCCCGCTAAAGATTACGAATTTATAAATCCGTATATACAGGATATGTGGGTTTAAACTCACGACCTATTACTTGTAAGTCAATCGCTCTCACATGGAACGACAGCACAAAGCTTAAGAGATTTCAGAAATGACAGAAATCAATACTCTCTAAATCGAAATCAGTGTATATTCACTGAAAAGACAGTGAATAGTTTGATTCGATGATATGCTTGTAACTACTGTATCAAAAAGTGATATATTATCTTTCCAGTGATAATACTCTGATTTCTATCAGTGAAAATATCCCTCTTTTAAACGGAATCCCTGAAAGACAGTGAATAATCACTGATAATCACAGTTATAAGTATACCACTGCAAATCAATGAGATTTCATTAATTCAGATTAAAAGATTAATTTTCTTAGCTTAGATGAAGAGTTAATTAATAGAACGTTTCGCACTTCTAATTGGGAGTGTGAGCGGCCTCGTCAAATGTGAAATTTTTATCCGACGACCAAATAAACGTGGCAAAAAATGGAGCAGATATTGTTATACTACAAGTCCGTTAAAAATTTTTTGTTAATTAAGGTTGTACTAACGAATTAGCGCTTTATATTTATAAGTTTTAGCATCTCATTACGCTTACTAATTTGATCAATAATTTATTTTTCGTGTAGCTTTAAATTAAATAAAATTGCATTTGTACATAGCATTTTTTTTTTTTAATAAAAAAAGTAAATCTATTGAGAAAATATCCATATTGACGAATATCTATATTGACGTTTAACTTGTGTAATAATATTTTTACTACACTAGTTATTAATATTTACTTAATATTAATATTTTTATACTCTCTGTATTTAAACGGAAATCTCTCGCGAATTCTTTTGATTGGATCAATTTGCGTCTCATATTGCAAATGAAGAAAATGTCACAGAATGAAGGAAGGACTTAAGGTATAACAGCTTGATGCTCGTTTGCGTCGTTAAGTTTTTCTGACGGCGCTCGTCGATATCGGTTCGTTTCATCGCGTCTCTTTGAAGAGAAATTTCATTCGAGCGCAATGAAACTTTATTCATGATCAGTCATGACATTACGGCACTAGGATCAAATTATTCACGCAGTCCAGTAGGAAGCGTATCCATAGACATTTAAAGATATTTCGTCTGATGCAGTCTGATATAGTCTGATAAACTCTAAATCTCAAGATATACACATGCTCTAGATCTTAAAATTTATGGTGGGGAAAAAACTTTGGCTAAATTGCTCCGCCATAAAGAAGATTTCGAGGGCAGTCTCGGGCGATTCCTTTCTCTCGAGGATCATCACGGTGGATAAAGTTAAAGGAACGGCGGAAATCCGTTTAATGATGTTTTACGACTTTTTAACGATCTCGTGGAATATTTAGCGCATTATAACTCCGCGGCCCTCTCCTCGCGGCCGGTACGCAAAAGCGAACGACAATAATATTAGCGGATATAAAAATACCCTTGGAAAAGTTCATCTTGATAAGAAATATAGCATCTTGATAAGAAATATAGACGTGGAAAAGAGTATTCTTCTCTCGACGCGTCCGCGGGAATACGCTCCACGAAACTATTCTCGCGGAATCGTATAATAATTGAATAAGGAAAACGGACGAGACTTTCCAATGCTGTTCTCAGTTCTAGAAAAATGGAGAATGAAAATGGAGGAGCAGCCCGCGCTAATTGAGTTTTGTTCAACGAAATTTTTTCAAATTGCTAACGCATTCCGCTTGCATAATAGGGATTATATGCGTTGTGAAAAAAATGCATAATGATAGAAAACTAAATAAGTTGGGATCGTTCTTCGCATAACGATTTACAATTTTACTTTACTTTGATGATGAACTACTCTCCTTTTTTTTAGAATAATAAAATATGAGAAACTAAAAATTTAGTTAAGTTACACCGTACTTTCTTATACTAAGGAGATGTAATTTTATCTTAGTTGACCATACCTGAAATACTACGTCGGTGAAGTAGAAAAGAAAGTTTATGCTTTGAGACTCTAAAATTGACTATACATATTAACAAATCTTATAATTATGTAGAATTCAACTGACTTTGTATTTTATTTATGTAAAAATTGGTTTACATAAAGTTATAACATTTAAATATGAAATTTTGGTAGATATTAAATTTTTTTTTTTCTTTCCAATACAAATTAAAATTCTCTTAAATATGAAGATTTAATTAACAAGATTAATTTTTAATAATAGTTATCTCCATTCTTGAAAACGATTTATTTATACTTAAACAATCATAGCTTTTTATGTATAGTTTTCATTTTAATATTTAACACTTTTGGTATTTAAAGAGAAAAAGAGAGATTTTATGATTCTTTCTAAATTATAAAAAATATACCCGCGTAATTTTTTCCATTATAAATGAATTTATGAAGAATTAAATATATTAGACTACTTGCATGTATATGAATTAGATATTAGAACAAAATGTTCACCAACCAGAATATTGATAATAGTAATATCGATTATGTTCACCGCGTTATATAATTTTCAATTATGATATCATGGTTGTGTGTGATTATGCATGAGAGTAATGCACAAACGAATGAAAGTTAATCCGATGTAGATCACCATCAGAGGATTATCCTTTCAGTGGTGCAAACGGTGTTTAACACAAGCGTCATTATATATGTCTGGAGCCGAATCCTACAATAATAGTCGGAAGATGATGTGTCGCTTTAACACTCCTCGTTGCTATTCAGTCCACTTTGCTGTTGGTTTTATTAGCGGGTCTCTTGCTCGCTATGTAATTAAGTTGTACAGGTATTATCGATAATTAATAGCGAAATTGAGCTTTTCCGTATTTTTTTTTTGTTACGCGTCTAAAATCAATTGACCCCCGTCAATTTTTCGAGTAGTTTGTATCACCGATTATATCATCAATTACCGTGATAATTTAATAATATATAAAATTGATGGTTTGAATAATTGATTAAATTGATGAATAATTTATGCAATTTGTTCAATACAAAGAATTTGCATAAATTGATTTTATATAATGATATATAATTCCCTTTTGTTTAAGTTCAATTGTGCTATAAACGCGTTCGGTTGTTGCTTTATTTTTTTATTGTTTAACATATATTTTGGCGCACAAAGTAAACAGCTTTATCGTAAGTACAGTAATGTTCTAAAAATGCATTTCTTTTTTTTTACATTAAATAGCAAAATCTCTTAAGTTACAGAAATTTTTACGTGACTAGAATGTTTCACGATTACGTTCAACGAATACGATGTTGCCTTTGCAATTGCATTGAATGCTAATAAAAATTGTAGTAACTAAGTTGTACGTACATGCATGAAAAGTCGTATATAATTATGCACATATTTACCATATTCATAGATGAGAATATTCACGATATAACTAATTCATTAATTCATTATGTAATGTGCATTATGACAAATATATTTATATTAATATAACATAATACAAATACACTACATTATTGTATTCAATAATGGCATGGGAATTATATCGAAATGTCAGATGACGAGACTACTTCTCGCATACTATTTGAAACATATGAATCGCACATACATTACATAGATCATGCGCGTGTATAAATTTATTTATGAATGTAGCACTCGGTTTAAAGCGGTACATTCACGATATTGCATTTTTTTCTTCTCCAATTAATTATTCTAGTTTCATAATTCATACATTTTATTCTCCTCTCTTCTCCACGACGCGCGCGCGAAGATCATAAAAGAGAGGGAGAGAGAGAGAGAGAGAGAGAGAGAAATAGAAGGGATGGGAAAGATCCAGATGAAACGGAAACCGCGGAAGATGTACCGCTTAACGTCAGTGTAAAACTTCCCTTCGAGTTTGCCTGCAAGAGGTCTCGTGCACATGTGGGTTCCGTAAAGTGGAGTAACACAAGTTCCCAGTCACATTTTGCTAATTAGAGAAGTACTGGCGAGCAAGATTTCATTGAACGTCACTTGTAATTTTTCGGTTAGCTGAATAGGTACACGGAATGCGATGTTCTCTCTGTGAAAATGGAATAATAAAGGTGCCGGGCATATAATATGCTCACCCTGAAACGCGCGCGGGGCAATATTCCAGCGGCGCGGAAATGAAATCGGTGCGCGTGCGATTGTAGCACGCCGATACAAATCCAATATTGTATATCGATATGTAATACGCGCGACAAATTGTCTAAAAGATCGAATCGTTTAAGCGCAGCACGTTTTGCAATACGCACGCCTGGCGCGGCGTCACGCTTTTAATAGACGGTGTACGTAGAATTTAGTATCGTATGCTCTGGCGCATTTAACGAAGTAGATGAGATTACCTGATATTGATAAAGCCAGAAAGTAATTCAATGTCCGTATCTGTATCGGCCTAAACCATTAACGATTCTGCGCTTTATTGAGCCAATATAGAATTAATTAAATTGTGACCACTAACATTAATTCTGGATTTTCGCCTCCTAATGGAATGCGGATAAAGCAGATTATGTGCTAATGTAACACGTGGCGCGCGTTAATACATGTAATTCGGCATAATGTTATTAACACGATTAATACTTATTTGCTTCTGTCGTAATCTCTTCACGTATTAAAATAAATAAAATTATGCACACATGCAATTGCAAAATATATAAACGTATACAAATGATAATTATTTAAACTCGATAATTATTTAAAATTATTTAATAAATCTAATAAAGGGTGGAAGAAGTGAAATTGTTTCAATGGCAGCAGATAGATTGACGTTCATTGTTATTGAAATCGTTTCAGTATTAATGATAAATCACAATCAAAATGCCACTGAGGTACTCAAAAAAACGTTAAATGAATTAAATTGCATTGAATTAATCATTAATAATACATATTTTTAATATTGCATAAGCTTGCTCGGGGGTCGTGCAATTTTTCATTTATTGTATCGTACTTTATCGCATCGTATTTCATTTATCGTATCTCGTGTATAAACGATATGGTGCACGAGCGAACAACTAACCGTATGTAATTTTCGCCACCCCTCGTTCTCGCGACTGCTCTCGCCTTATTCAGTCCGCGAGAGAGTTTTTTCTGACGATAAAGCGTGCGGCACGAAATCAACGCAACGGATGATAAATTCGGGCGCAATGGACGCGCGGGAGCGATTTCGTGTACGAGGGAGGTGCACGGATGCGGGCAGGCATGTTCGGTCGCGAAACGCCGGAAGTGGACCGATCCGCGCGCAGATGTTCGCGCGAGACGACTATTGTCGCGTACGGTCACGGTTGCCCGTGTAACCAAGTTTGTGCGATCGAGTGCTCGTCCCCGGAGTCGGCGAGAGTTGGACCGCAAATGGAGTCGCGTTCTCGCACCGCCCCGGCGCATGACTTGGGGATCGCAGCCGCTTAGAAGGGCACTGTTGCGGACACGCGGCTTTCGTCGCCTCGCTCCAAGGTGTATGTAACTGCTTTCACGGAAGTGTTAATGATTCACTGCCGCGTAAAACACAGGGGATTCGCGGGTATCAGAGGTGCGCGCGCGATTAGCTCTACTTACCAAGTAACAAAGTTTGAGAATTCGCAGGAGTGCACGGTAGAGCTAGAAACGATCCTTCGAAATGCAGTAGTTTACGTACGCAATCGTCCAATTCCATATATTGCTCCAATCTGCGCAACAGTTTTTTCTCTCAAATGATATTTTGGTATATTTTTCTTGCCTTCTAACAATATTGATTAACAATTTTCAGTTTCTTTGATCTAGTCGAAATACTGACGGGCATCATATTTTGTGTTGCGTAGTCTATATTTTTTTAAATTTTATCAAATAAAAGATAAACTTAGTTGTACGAGAGGGGCAATTGTTTTCCCATAGATTTCGACTAAAATTTTTTATTTCTTTTCTTTTCAAATTTTGCTTTTCGAGCGATGATATACTAGATGTGAGATTCTCGTCCATTTAGAATCCCATGTTTTTTCTTGTATGTTATGATATATGGATAAATTCAATTCACAATCTTCCATTCTAATAAATTAATTGAATTGTATTCAGATTATATTTTATTTATAGTATAATGACTACACTTAACCAAATTTTTATCTTTTATCTATCTTTTTATTTTTATTGGATTTACAACATGGATTCTATTATTATTTATTTAATTATTCTTGTATTTACGTGTCATCTTCGACTTGGACTCTTTCTCTTGTGGATTCTGTTAATTCGCGGTGATATTTGAGATGTCATCCTAAAACTAGATATACTCTCACATAGTGTTGTACTATTTTATTTTAATTTTGTTTATCATTGGCTTGTTAGAACTATTGCTGATGAAGGCAGTGTAGCAAACGTGTTCAGAGTTTTATATTAATGTTTGTTTCACATTATTTATTTCACAAATTTTTGTTCTTATATTAATTTGTCATTAATTTTGTTTTTATGTTCAGTTTTTCGTAACTGAATTCGTGTATTGATTTAATTCACCGTTTAATTTGCTCGTTTCTTGGCCTTTGTTATTTATCTTCTTTTTAATTGTAAATTGACTGAGTTTTTCATGATTTGATGGCCATCTAGTAATAGACTTTTCAATTAGAATCGTCTACCACTCGCAATTTCCTGAGGTGAATACGTGTTCCAACGGCATAAAACCAGTATGCATTACCATAATCGCGCGCGCTCTTAAAGGAATAAACGGGAATAGCGTTTCGCGATCACGAAGGCAAACGCGGTCGCGGCGCAACTCGTTCGTATCCGCCAAAGCGAATTTCAAGAAAGGTACGGGACGTCGTTCATCATTCAGCGCTTTCCTTCCTTTTATCGAGATAGCTGCGACTCCCGTTCATTCGCTTTCCTCTTCTCTCACGGTCGAGACAAGGAGACTCAACGAGAAGGCTGCCTTTGTCTGCCTAACCCAATTCGTGCTGCTTTTTCGAGCAGCTGCGCGATGAATCACGATTTTCTCGAATATTTCCCGGAATATCCAATGCCGCGCGCGCGGTGTTACCGAGGCGGACTTATCGGGGGAATCCTTTTCAATGGGATTTTCTCAACGCAGTCTCGCGAGCGTTCGCATTAACCGGTTTTGCTCATTCGATTTCGGGAAATACGACGGACGCGCACGATCGCTGACCGTAACTTCGCGCGCTCATCGGATTGTCTGTGGGAGAGAGTTGGATTTCGGGCGATAGTTGCTAGTGTATCGTAGCGTATTTAATTTCATTAATTACTCAAGCGGAGAAATGTTCCGAGTCTCGAATTTGGATCTTCGTTCCTTCCGCCGTTGAATTAAATTTAATTAATCTCAACGCACAGTTTGCGTGTTCGCGATGATGGGAATTCCTGTTCTGATATCACGTATCTGACTGTTTACATGCACGCAATTAATTAATTTATATAGATGTTAATGTTTATTTGAAAAATAATTCCTCCCACACGCGTGTATTACTAATTGCGTGGATTCCATTATACCCGACAATATCCCAAGTTACTCGTTATTTCGCATTAAAAAGTAGCTTCCGTCCGATTTAATTACGTCAGATTTAACTCTTTGAAAATTGAAATTTTTTATGAATAATATCTGAGGACTGTGATTCGACGATTTAATGCGATTAAAAAGTATCTATAAGCATGCTCTACTGCACGCGCGAATTACATTAAGACATAAATAATTTCATGCCGCACGGAACCGCCTACACGTAGTTAAGTAGTTACAAAGGCTTCAAGGAAGCGGCGTAAAGTTAATTGTTTTTGGCGCAACCGAGGTGCAAGCAGCAGACTTCCTGCGACAACACGCGAGTTGCCACGCTAAACTTTTGTCGCAGAGCATTCTTTGTACGTAACGGCCAAAAAAGACGATCTAGCTGTTACCCACGTACCCGTGTCGTAAAGTTTTATGTGAGGTACGTTCTGCGTAAAACTACCCTCGACGAATAACAGCACCTAAATCGAATCGTTACTTAACCGTTATTTAAACAAATTAGCTCTGTTGACGTATTAATTAACTGATTGTTTAACAGGATTGATTTATTTGATGAATATCATTATGGAGAAAACGACATAATGTAGTTAATCATAATACTGATATTTGCTATCTTCTATCTTCGTGAGTTACATTTCATATTTTTATACTCATGTATCTCTTCCTCTGTTAATGCAATGGAAAATTTCTTATTTTTTTTTTTAATATTATTAAATCGTTAGGATATTGAAACAAAGTGCTCTTATTAATATTTTTATATTAAATCGTTTATAAATAACAGTTACGTAAATCATATATATATATATATATATACTGAGAAAAGAAATTTGTTGACTTAAAAAAATATTAGTTCATTCAACTAAATGCGGCGGTCACGGGCTGTCAAGCAAACATTTGTTAATTCAAAGAAATGTCATTTCGAGAAACTACAGATATTCATTCGAATTACTACCGTGTATTTGACTCAAATAAATTAACATTTGAACTAAGTAATTCATATGCAACTAAACGTATTTAGTTCAGTTAACAGTTTTTTTTATATATATATAGAATTATAAATTGAAATAAATATAAAAATGCAATTAAAACAAATCAATTTGGAACAAATTAATTTTGAGACGTTTAGTACATTACGAGAAATTCTATAAAAAAAATCCATATATCAAAATACGCATATTTTTATATTGAATCGTATTTCATACAGAATGTATAGCGCCATACGGAAATAAATTCTGTTGAAAACTTCTACCTGATATATTGTACATATATTTTACGAATATGAATATATATATATATATATCTATTGCGATAGAGGAAAATTTAGGAATTTTATAGCATTAACAGAGGCAAACATGTACTGATGTTATTAAACACGCTGTTAATAACATTATTGTCTTAATCTAAATACATGTCTCTCTCGCACATACATTATATACGCGATAGATTCGCGCGTGCATTATTTTCACGGAAAATAATGATTATATCAACGAGAGAAGGTGAAGCGCGGTAACGAGGTCTGATGTATATGCTGTGCACGTAATTGCATGAATATTTTTAATGGAGTATTAATCGCGTTTTCCAGAGAAACTGGTTTACGTCCATTCAGGCTACGGCAAAATACGAAGAAAGATGTTGGTTTGATATCGTTATAAACGCGGCTTTGGCACAAATCTCGTTTAACAGCATAAGATGTCGGCGCAGATTTACCGCGTACATAATATTCTTTACGTAGAGTATTAATTTTGCGGCAACGAATCACAGTTAATGGTGACAAGCTTCAGTTAAACTTAATTGTCAAGCTACGCATACATAATTTTATTGAGACATTAGGATAAATGCAACTCTTTCGATTTTCTTCCATTTACAATATCTGTGGGTAAATTTTTCGCATGGCACATGCAACAGAATAATTGGCGGAATAAATGTCTGAATAATTTAATATAAATGTATTGCAGCTTCCATTATTTAGCAAAATTAAAGTTGTTTTAAAATTTTAAGATAAATATTTTTTTACAAAATCTCTTAATAGTAAATTTACCTTCAAGTGTAGTTAAAAAAAATTTTTTTTTCAAGAAATTTGAGGATAAGATTTCCTCAGAGAGATAAATGTGAAGAAAATTGTAACTTGTTTGCTTTTAAAATTTCATGTTATATATCTTGTGATTTAGTCATAAGAGAATATTTAGCAAACTTATGAAACAATAATATATGCATATGCTAATACATATGTATATAGTAAAATTTTCGTATAGCGGTGAATAGTGAATTGGGGGCTGTTTGTATTTTTACAATAAAATAAAAGCTTCGATATTTTTTTAAAGAAATCTCTTTGGCACAAGATGCTAGATTATTTATTATATATAATCTATGTAAATTGTAGTACAATGTATAGTATAATGCACGAAAAAGATTATCATTTTACTGCTTTTCCCTTATTAATAGGAAGGTAAAATGACATAGTCTTGAGAGAGAACCTTTTATGTAACTGTAGATTCGTCCGACACTAACGCTTATTAGCATAAGAGGTTTTTTCATAACGGCGAGTGGCGGATTAATCGCGTAATGTGTTTCTTCAAGGTAAGCAAGAAGGACAAAAGTTTTAATAAGTCCTTGCGAAAATCCTACGGTAAAGCAATACTTTACGTAATCTCCATAAACAAGTTGTAAAAAGTTATTTTTGCATTGTCTATCCATTTGTATTTCTTGTAAAGTGGATATTTATTCGTAAACTATCTGCAGCGATGGGATAATTCTGGTACATTTCGCTCTCTTTCACGTGAGATACATTTTCATTGTAAATCGGCGGGAAATACACGTATATTTGTATTAATGCGTATGCACTTGTAATTTTTCAACTGTAACGTTGATTTCATCATTTTTACGAGAGGTGTTTAAAAAGTTCTGCGAATGAATATATAAATAAAACTAGAAAGAAAAATTATTTGCATGATTTTGTAAAATATTCATCTTTTATAATATCACCGGAGAAATTTTATTTTATTCTGACGAGGTGTATCGTTTTGACTACAATGAGAATAATTGTTCGTTTGATACCTTTGAGAAATTGAAGAATTAGAAAATCGTATTGTTATCAAATATCTTGTAAAAAAAGATACATCATTGTCTGAAAATTTTTGTATATCTGCATAAAAGAAAAAGGAGAGTGCAGTCGCTTGAGATCGCGTAAGAACAAAACGAGGAAAGGGGGGAAGGATCCTTACAAAAAGAATTCACCACTTTTACAACTCATATGGACCGTTTTTATCTCATTCTATCATTTTTATGCCCGTTTCTTGCATTTTCAAGCACGCGCAGTCTATTGCGGAGGAACATGACGAGTATACACGAATATGAGTATTTTTGAAAGATAGATTGCCCATTTTCAATACTCGTTTTTCAGCTGATGAGTGACAATATGTTAATACGTTTTTCTTTTACTCACAAGAGGAAAATTAAGTAGGATACCCGCGGATTTCACCTAACTTTAAATATATTTTAATACTTACCCTCCACTAATTCATGGATAAGTGGCACGATGTAATATTCAAATACTCGCGAGAAATTTGCATCACAAGTTTTTAATGCAATGTCTTTTTGATATCCTTTGTCTTTTTATTATATAAAAATAATTATGATTTTTACTGAAATGTGCGGTTTTAAAATGTACAATGTGAGTGCTGTAAGTGCTAAACGAGTATTTTGTAGCTGAATATACGTTTATATCTCAAATTTACACACAGCATGTTACCATTCAAAAATACTCATAAGTATATGTTATTACTACTCGGATATACTTGTATGCAATTCGCTTTTATCATTCATTTTTCCGGAAAAATTCGTGTTTGCGACCTAAAAACAGGGTCATACTGATTGAGCCAAATGCACGTTTTCAATACCCAAACTAACTGTTCTCACGGGCTAAAAACAGTGAAATATTTTTGTAAGGGGAGGGGAAGAGCAGAGTAGGACCCGAGGCGCGACACTTTTTTTTGCCTGGGCGCTCCAAAAATAAAACGATTACTAATCAATATGCAAAATAATAAATACGAAGTTTACTCGCACAGATAAAATTTCTATGTGACACTATAAAAGATAGTATAACAAAATCGTGCAAATAATTTTCTTTTCAGTTATCTATATATTCACATTCGCAGAACTTTTTAAACAATCCTCGTATTTCAATTGCAGATATACTTCACTTAATTTTTATTAAGCTAAAATTACTGAAGAGTTTATTTTTACATAAATAGTACGCGGAAAGAAATTTATTTTTTCTTGAAATTAACAATTTTTCACCATAAATGAATACTGAAATAATACAGAAAGAAATGAATTTAATCCTACATGTACTATACGTCGAGTATCTATTTGACGCGCCTAAACGACGTATCACTTTAGGTCCGAGTATCTTTACATACCGGCGATATTAAGGTACTCTTTCTCTTTACGAGCTTTAGATGAGTTTTTCCTTTCTTCTGTTTGACGACTTTCTCGGGCTTTTTTTGTTGGACGACATGACGTGATTACTCACTTATACGAACAATGCTCCCCTCTCTGCCTAATGCATTTTGACATTAGTAGCAATACAGTGTAGTTTCTTACACCACGTTGGTATCACACACACGCACAGATCGGTTAATTATTAGCTTTTCAATATTTGCAAAGGGCATGACATAAATATAATTGACGAAATTAACGTAGCATTAGAATGAATTTGTGATCGTGTATTGTCAAATTTTTGCAATAGAATTAGATCATATTCATGTTACATTACTTTGTGCGCAAATGTAAATACAGCTATTTCTAACGGAAAACGATTTGTGGCACGTTGATACTCTTGTAAATTGAATATTGATGCAGTTGTAATCGTCATTTGATTATTCGTATATTCACTTTCATAATTGCTCTATCTCTCATTATTAATTATTTATTATTTAATTCCCCTTAATCGTTATTCATTATTTAATTACGTTCAATCTATCGTGAATTGAATCGAAATTGTGTAAAATCAAATAAAATAGAATTAATGCAACAACCGCATATTATTAACCAACATATGATATTTTTAAAAATTGCTGTTGATGTGTTGTTTACTGACAACAATATCGCTGCCTTTTGAAATGTTTTTGTGTATTTCCGGGTCATGTTCAGCCTGCAGCTCTTACAACAGTGTTACAGCAGAAATTTGTATTCTCGACGTAAATACGCTTAGGAACTCCTCTACGCTCGTCGGAGCACAAAATTTCTCTTGAGAATCATTTCTTCTGGCGAAGGGAAAGGAACTATATCTACAATATATGTATATATATTTCTGAAATAGTTTACATATAATCGAATGTTAGTTAATTATTAATACATTTAGTATGTTGTTTTCTCATAAAACTTTTTTTAAATAATTGCATCTGTTAATAATTTGCAGAGTTATTTTTTATGGCAAGATACGATTACCTGATATTTAATTTCTTATTTACATCTAAATTTTGTCACTAATCATCGCGATAATTTCTGTTAAACATATTCGTTAGACGTGTTGTTCCAGTTATGATATTTAATCGTTTTATATTTATTATTTCGCTCGGATACGAGAAATGATGCTAAACACTGGAAACAACAACTTAAAATTTTCTACATGAATTAAAACAATGCCAGATAACTTTAAAATTCCATGTTTACGCACGAGGAGAGAAGTATGTCCATGATCAGGGAAGCAAAAGAGTTAATTCGATGGAACAATGGGTTCTAGGGTGAGTTAGGACTCGTATCACAGGCACGAGACATCAAAAACTTTATCCGGCGCGTGACGGGAAAGCGACCCATGCGAGTTTGTAACAAAAGTTTGCCGCGAAGGCGCTCGAATGGAAATTACATCCATGGTGACGGTCATATCGATCGATGCTCGTGCGTGGAACGAGGCCAAAATGATCTGGATAAAATGGGATTTGTCTCAAAGGAATTCTCCAAGAGAATTCGTTGAGCCCTTTGATAATTAGTGCCAGTTGGTCGAGCAAATACTGTTTCTTTGTCTCGCGATTAGCAAGAAGAAAAGTAATTACATGATACAATCGCATTTGTTTGTACGATTGTCTTAGGTAGGGGCATTTTTAAAAAACTAGTCAAAGTTAATTAAGACTCGTTTCTTTATAAATGGAATTTCATTGAACTTTCCAATCGCGTGTTTCTGATATCCACTCATTTTTAAGGATCTTTAAAATATAAAAGCGATTGTGAACATAAGTTTATGATCTGTCGTTATAAAAGTTATGTGACATAAACAGAGTTTGGTACTCTCGTCGTCTGTCCAGAAACGGGAATTCCATTTTCAGTCGCAGAGCGAAAAGTGGCGAACGTGGACATGTTTTCTCGTGATGTTATGTCTCTACTGTTATGGATAAATTGCAAGCTTATCCGCAACAAAGTTCCTCAACGTGCGAATTATTTCAGGCGGGCACAGCAATATTTCTTAAATTCACTGATGCTAACCTCGCCGGTCGTAGACGGATAATAACCATCCTTAAGCCAGATAATCTCTGTAATAAGTTCCTAGTTTCTTGCTTGAAAAAGAGGATGCCCCTGCCATAGATAGAAAAGGAAGTAATCCGCAAGATACTTATTTAGCACAAGAAGTTAAATTATTTTTCGCTATTTAAAGAGAAATATTAAATAGAAATAGAGAGAGAGACTTTTCAGTTTAAAAATTTTCATGTTTAACTTCAAAATTTTTGGATTTTAATTTCCAAATTCTAAACCATTTCTGAATTTTATTAATTTTCAGTTATTTGATCTAAATTGTTTTGTGTAATTAAATTTCGAACACAAAGCTTTAAAAAGGTATTTATGGATTTGACAATAATCTTCTCTATGTATTATTTTAAAAGCATTATTGTTATTCAGCTTCTCTCTTTGTTATCATCGTTGTTTTATCGTGAATATCCGTATCCGTAAGAGGAGAATAAAATAATGTTCTGCGCATACATTTTGTATATCGTTTTTATAAAAAAATGGAGTAAAATAGAAAAACTGATATCTACTATCAAAATACCACATCTTTCAAATATCGATCAATCAAATTAGACATCAAACTTTGAACACCTTTATAAAATATTCTCATATACCCATTATTCACCGAGTTAGGCTCATCGTTTATGTGAATATCATAGTGCAATATTCCCACTACGATATTCAAGAATAAATAATGCTCGGAAACAGGCAGATAGATATAGGAAGGCATTTATCGACTCGCGTGGACAAAATCAGACTTGCGTCGTCGGCATTATGAACGCTCTTCATCTGACTATGCCGTCAGTGCGCTCGAAAAGTGAGAAAGAAGTAGGCAATAATGCTAGTAAAATGCGAAAGCTCTAGAAGTTAGTTCGAGAGACCAAACAGTCAAACTCGAGGAAAGTCTCACTTCAATAAAATAACGGAAATGTTCTCGTTGGGGCGGCGGCAGTCTCCTTTTCTTGCTCCCTCTCCCAGTCTCTCCTCTTCTTTCGCTCTCCATCGTCTCTAGCATTTCCGTTTTACCTGCGGCCACCACGCCGCTTCGCACTTTCTCTGTTGATCTCCTTCGCTCTTTCTCTCTATTTCCCACCGCTCTGTCTCTGTCCCGCGGTTTGGTATCGAGAGAGTTTCAGAACGAAACGCAAACACTTCGATTTTCAACGAGACGGCGGAGGACAAAGAAAACTCGTTGACCACGTTGATGTCGACAACCACGCGACCGAAGCGAATCTACACACATCGATATTGACCAACTTTTCGTCCGCACGACGCCCGGCGGTGGTCTCGACTTCCATCCTTTGCGTCTCCGCGTCCCTGCATTCGAACGGATTTATGTGGAAGAGAGGTACCGCCGACGACGGTTTTCCCTGGGTCGGCTGGATTATCTCGCTAGGATCTCGCTGAAATACGGAACGTTCGTTTTATGGAAAAATTTGCGGTACGAATTCGCACGATCGAATTCGTGCAATCGTCTCGAGTCGGAGCTGCTTTTCAAATATACACGAATTTTAATTTTTTATTTTAACACGTGCAACGCGACGATTGCTTTTATGCTAACATAAGACAGCTATAATTTACGAAAGAAAAGGTTAGTTGCAGCAGCAAGAATCTGCATGTGGTAGCTATATTTCAGTTGTAAATAACTAAAATTTAGCTACTACACACAGATTTTTGCTACTGCAACTAATCTTTTTTTCCATATTTATTAGGCTTTATCTTTAAATGAATGATTGTATCAGCACTAAATTGTTGTATTTTGTGTGTGTGTGAAAAAAAAAATGGAATAATTGGCAAATTTCCTCTTTGAATGAAACGTACTATTTAGCGTCAAAAATATATTGAATTGAAGCAAAAGTTCGTATATAAGGCATATATATGATTCAATAAATCTGTGTACAAATATCTAAACAAATATCTTTGAATTTCACTTAAAAAATGCTATGAACTTTTGTTCGAACCCAGTAATATATATGTATGTATTGTATATGTCAAAAGCTTATTTAATCTTGAACGGACTTTAAAAATTTTATTTGCAATATTTGTTTATTGAAGTACATGGATTCCCTTTTTCGCACACGAGTAACTTTCGCATATATACATTGTTACAGTTATTTGAATACGGTTTACATTGGCTTCGAAAAATCAAATCTTCCGATTGGAGAAGCCCGCCCGCATCGCGAATTTCGTTTTTATTTTGCACACTTCGCGCAATTGATGTTTTTACCGATGCCGGCATCCGTTCGCACGGTTTACACTTCATCAATCTCGGCGGTATATCGAGCCCGTTGTAGATCCTCCTGGTATCTCGGTCCCGCTTCGCGCACGTGGATACGGATGCGGGATTCGATCCAAGATTTCATCCGTGGCGGCGTGTTTCGCATTCGTGACTTCTTCCATCCTGTTAGGCATCAGCAGACATGCGGGAACAAGTTGAAATTCGAATCCGGGAAACTTCGGATATGGGGCTTTCGTATACCGGGATTTTGCGCGATATGTTTTCATATTTATGAAAGTATGTCATGTATGAAGCTCCGAGTACAGGCCCCTAACGTTTTAGAATATTTTGATAAATGCCGGCGCGACAACGTCGACGATGTCTGACGGAACGTCGTCGTATATCTTTTTCTCACAAACGAACGTTTTTATCTTTAATAATTCAAATTGTTTCCTAAATTCCTGTTTCTTTAATAAGCGAATCGAAAACTGGGAATAAGAAAATTGAAATTGACAGAAACACAGAGAAGGATTATTTCGTAAAATTATAAATTTTTATCTTCGATATCGCAGATAAAAATCAATTATTTTAATTTTGTTTTGCTATGTTTTATTTCTATTTTTAAAGAAACGTTTTTATCTCTCAGAAAGTTACGAAAATTAATCATGAATTTTGTTAGAAATGAAAAAACTCGGGCAAACGATTTTGCAATTTACATTTTCTAGAGGTTTTTGTTTTTATAAAATCGATTTATCCCTGTGAAACAGGTTTTATTCACGATCCGATATTTAGTAGCAAAAAATGCAATTAACATTTTTTTTTCAAATTGTAAAACGTTTTAATAGCTGTTTTCATGTACATATCTGTGTATCATGAATAACGGCAAAACTTTGGACACATTTTTAAATTATGTTTGCTTTAGTAGATTAGCATGATTTTGTTCACGAAAAATTATTTATGGGATCGTAAATCTCAAAAATAGAGCACGCACGAATTTTCTCGTCATAATCCAAAAGTAGTTGGGATTGGGACTGTCGGCTCTTAATGCGACATATGACGCGTTGAACACGTACAATCGGCTTACACAATGGCAGGTTTACCGTTGAAATATAATATAAAAAATTTTATTAAATATAAGTAAGAAGTAATGAAAAAGAGAAATGAGAGAAACAACATTTCGTAGTGCACTCTGATTTATATTTTTAATTCTTTAATTGATTGTAGTTGAATTAAAGTTTAATATACATAAGATGACGCAAATTAGGAATTGTCAAACAATCGCAGACCCAATAAGTTGACAATGATTCACGATATCTCTTAGTATCACGGTTTTGCTTCTGTAAGAAGATTTAGCACTGTCGGCAGCAATCAAGCCGTTAGCTTACTTATAAAGTTCTTGCGGGGCGGGGCGAACGCAGTTCAGCGTTCAAGAAGAAGTCTGTAATACCGAAGAACAAAAGGAGGTTAAATGAGGATAGGATCACCCCGAGAGTAGCACCATTGAGGTTCTTATGGAAACTGCAATGCCATTTGAACAGGGCGGAGAAAATCGTTTCTTGGATAAGGATGTGGACATGAGATAAATAAAAGAGGTCACGGAAACGGGAAAAAGCTCGATTGAGGAAAGGAGGGGTACAAATATATAACAGAATAGACGTTTTGATTGTAAAATTGTTTCATCTTCGTAAAAATATACTTCGTAAAAATACATGCTGGTCGTAGCACGAGTTATTTTCCTTAAATAGTATGGTAGTATAGTTCTCCTAGTTTTCGAATAAGGGACGCTCGCAAAATAAGCGAAAATACAAATCAGATATAAATATAAAACTGAACCTTAAAATTGATTAGATTAATCACGTGCTATACTAATGTTTTAAAATTCGACTCCTTGTTAGAAACATGTACAGAAAGAATGGTTTTGCCGAAGTATCTAAAAATTTAGCTAGATATGGGTCTAAAAATAATATTGTTGAACTGTTAAATGAATTATGTATGATGCTGAAGCATGACGAGCAATGCTGCAAAAAATTTTGACATTCTAGCGCAACCGTTCTATGTAATTAATTTAACGGTCCAACAAAATTATTTTCAGATCTGTATCTAGTTAAATTTTTAGACACTTCAGCGAACCGTTTATCTTTTTATCAATTTAATTGCACAATAATTTTTTTGTGATATACATTTTATTCCAGTCTTTATATTATAATGTAACATCATTCTACATATGGCATGTACAAAGAAAAACATTTTCGGACACTGAATTCAATTCTAATTTAGCAGAGCCATGTAACACTCTATGTCACTTAGGATGTTACATTTAGCGACATTATTCGTGAGTTATTGATGGTTCATGCAAGATTCGCGTTACATGTCCGTTCCCTGCCGAGCATGTAGATTACATTGAAGTACTATACATATATCGCGTCTATTGAACAGAACGAAGCAAGATATATTACATTCCACTGTCCTTTACTAAATGAAGGCTGCGATTATAAAAGCTGCAGAAAGCTGCAAATCTTTCCTTTTCGATAATAGATTCTGATTTTCATGATGCGTTTTTGTTGGAGATTGCAATTATCTTCTTTTCTCCGTTCTGTGGCTCATAAAAATGTATTAAATAAAGCAAATAAGTAAGCAATTTCATACAAGAGTGAAACGTGAATTTTTTTCTTAATTACAAAATTGAAGTTACATTTTCATCTATAAAAGTTTACCATTATCATCCGTTGAATCTAATTAAAAATATTAAGTATAAACAGGTCAATCAAGAGCAATAAATTTAGTTGGCAAAGATTAGATATATAATTGTCACCTAGTATACAGTAAACATAAGATATATAATTATCACTCAGTGTACAATAAACATATGGACATTTCGGGCTTACTTGCCCCTTCTCAACATAAATAATAACAAGTTATTGTACGCTGAGTGATAATTTAGTATATCTTATGTTTACTGTACACTAGGTGACAATTATATATCTAATCTTTGACAACTAAATTTATTGCTCTTGATTGACCTGTTTATACTAAATATTGCGTTTGCATAAATAGAGCTTGAATTATACTTTATTTACTAATTAAAAATGTTTTTTTTTTTTTTTTCTGAAAGAAAATCTTGATTGGTACCTTTCTTACCGGTTTATTTAAAGCAAAAATTAAAACTGACATAATTTCATTAAATGCTATAGGATAGACATGGAAAATATGGATAAACAGTAAGACTGACTTTACGCCAGTCTATATAGAGATTTAATTATCGCATGGTAAATACCAAGAGTAAACTATTTACGTAAAATTGTAAAGAGAGATAACCGAGTTAAATAAAATTACACGGATTTAATTTTTCGGCTGAAAAACACGCGCCACATTATTTCAATTAAACGCCTTTGCTAGCAACTTTAACATTTGATATGTTTAGCGGGTGCATCTCGTGCTCTCTGAATTACACGCATGTGGAAACGTCACGCGTTAAAGCTGCACGCCGTTACGAGCTTGACTATTTCAAAGCTGCTAATCCGCCACTGTCGCGCTGCTGGACGCCGACAGTGCACCGAAACTGAACTGTAAATCGTGCATATCCCGTGCGAGAGAGCTGTTATCAAGCGTGTATCCAGCGACCGCGCGAGCGCGCGTGGATGTTATCTGCAGGTCAAAAGGAGGGTGAGAATATCGCGTGGGCGGATATAGCCGCATTCGTTCCCAGTTCGTAGCGCTAATTACGCATCTGTCTTCCGGCACTTTATCGGCCACGTATCGCGACGCCTATTTCATCGTGGTGTGGCATTTTGATCACAATTCCGTTGACGTTTGCTCGCTCGGAAGACTGATTTCGACACCATGGCCCCGCCCGTGTTTCGCGCCGCGAGATTTATTCGCGATATCGCCGATCGGCCGGCGAAGCAATCTCGCCGCGCGATCTCTCGCTTTAAGAATCAATCCGTTGGAAACGCATATCTAGCTCAATCGGCCTCGTTTGAATATCCGACCATCCAAGCACGACTCGCTGCTTTGTCCTCGGATCGCTTAGGTTTTAGAGGACACGCAATTAACTCCATCCTCTCCGGTAATGCCAGTGTACTAGGGTACTAATACCTACTCTCTGCTCAACTCTAATCTCTTTAATTGCTTCTTGTTGTTATGTCGAAGCACGCGGCAAATCGTATATGCCAGATGATAAATGTAATGCACGTGACTGCAATTCTGTTACGATTGTAAAATGAGAACGTGAATGTTAGTACAACCCGTAAACTAAGCTAATAAGCGTTATTTATCCGCTGCTATGGTTGTTACGAGGAATCGAAGAGTTTAGAGTTTAGAGTTTGTTCTAAGGATACAACTTAATATGGGTGAATTTTCACTCAGATGTTAATTCCAGTATTTAGTACAATTTTTATTAATGAAATTTTGATAATTTAAAATAGCATTAATAAGATTTTTCTACATTAAAATAGTGTTAGAGTTCAATTATTCTATCACTTTCCAATCTTTAAAGTAAAGAAAAAGAAAGTCTAAAAAAATTCTTAAAAGTATAAAAAGATTCGTAATTATGTGGATAAATTTTCACCTAGAATAGTATTAATGTCAGAAAAATATGAGTAGCACTTTAGGATTAAAGGATATAGTTTTTTTAAAATATACTCTCCAATTCTCACAAAAACTCAGCTATATTTCGTTTATAATTTCTTCTTTTGATCCAACAAGTGCTTTCGTTCCTTTCGCAATTTTTCTTGATTGTTTTAGCAGGGATGCTTTCTACAACGTTTAACGGCGATGAAGGAATAGTTACGATATTAAGAATAATTCTATTGGTATCGCGAAATATGAAAATTATCTTCTTAAATATCTAAATCATTTTTGGCAATCGTCTTCGAAATTTTCTTCATTTTTTTTAAGCAATTTTAAAAGGCTTTTCAAAAATTAGTATTAAAAATCAGTATTCTCTAGTGTAAACCCCACATATAACTCAGTATCATTTATTACATTTAGAACACATTCTTCACATGCGATGCAATACCAAGGAGCTGCTTGAGTGAAATGGGTGGCTTTAGATATTGATGGTTAATCTGGATTTCTGACACATTCATTCTTGAACAGATCTTTAGTTACCGTTTGTAATTTAAAGCTTTCTTTCTTTGCGTGCTGAGAACTGAGATAGCTTGGAGTTAGTAAAAATTTTTAGCTTTGCACGAATTGTGTGACAATGTGTTATATCAGCAGATTTTGTTGTATATTTGCAATTTACTAAAATCATTCAATGCAATAGATTTTACATCAAGTTTAATACTTTTTGTCGACAAAACTTTCTGTAGCAAGCAAAATTTGTTTTCAATACACCTGACTGATTGGATATCTAATAGTTTAATGATCATATAATTATTTTATTATTTGGGGCTTATTTGTCATTATAAGTGTCATTTCTAAAAAAATATATTTCTAAAAAATTGATAAAAATTGTTATTTTCTATAGTGAGGAAGTTGAATAATATGTTATAATAAATTATAAAATAATATATATTTAATAAACTTTACTGAACTTTACTACAGCGAATTTTTATAAGAACGTCACGAACACTCACCTCGATTTCACACCCACTAAGTTTTCATTGTACTGAACAAATGTGTTGTGTGTTACCGGTTCTAATTCCTTAAGCTCCTTTTAAGCTCCGGTCCTGTGACACATCTTGTAAACATGTAGTTCAAGCATAAAGCGCTTTTTGAAGTAAATTCAAAAGTGGGTCTTTTGTGCTGAGTCTTATTCTCAGGTACCTCTGAAAATGTAAGATTGTCAGAATATTTTATTGTTGTTTGCAGAAATTATTGTGGAATTAAAGAATTAAGCTCGCACAATTAAACAATTTTACATTATTGTACATTTATCATGATAAATAAATAATTATATTCTAATTTCTAATTTATTCATCTCTTACTACATTTCCAAGAAAGAAAAGCGTAATATTGAAATGAATTACTTAAAAGATAATTGTCATGATTGTGACATGGTCATGGTCGCCGTAAAACTTTGTCCTGCTTACGTAAAATGCAAACGGACCATTTCTTGCATGCGCCGTCCCTCCGAATCGATCCGTGTCTCTCGCTCGACCGGCACCGCCCAACAAATTAGACTTTCGGGAAGAGTAATAAGTACGCTTGCATGTCACGTACTTACGTTCGGGAAAGATTTGCTTTTCGTGGGGTTTGCATCAATGTCCTCTTTCCTCGACATCCTCGCAACGGTCTTCGAAGTATTCGATAAACTATTTTGTGGGCACTTGCGCTCTTCAAACTTTCATAACTTTTCATATTTGCTGTTATAGTAGGTACATCTTTGAAGCAGTTATATACAAAATATCTAAGCTTCTCACAATCGAACTTTGATAATACTTATTGTGAGTTAATATACGCACAGAGCAACATCTATTATTTATTTTTACGTTTTAATCGAAACACCTTGATGTTCGCAGAAATTGTTGCGGAATTAAAAAATTAAGCTCGCATAATTAAAAATTTTACATTATTATACATAAATCATACATAAATAATTATAATTATAATTGTAATTATAATTCTAGTTTCTAATTTATTCATCTTTTAATACTCTTCCAAAAAAAGGAAAGCATAATATTGAAGTAAATTACTTGAAAGATAATTGTCAAAGATGATTGTGACATGCAGGTCATCGCCTTAAAATCTTGCGCTGCTTACGTAACTTACTTAACGTAAATTTACATGGAATTTCATTAAGAATAATTGCTTAATAGAATCCGTTTAATAAGTGTTTTCTAAGACGAATAATCCTCACAGCTGATGTCACTTTATAATAACCTCCGATCGGGAAGATACGAATTGATTCGCAAGGCAATAACCTTGCGGTAGATAAATCCTTGGACTAACCGGGGAGCCGAGGAACTTTTATTTATTACGCATTCCACACACACATACAGGCAAGACAAAAGATTTATCCTCGGCGATCCGAATGTACGAGCCATCTATAAAATGTCGGACATGCTCGCATAAAATTCACGCCGTCTACAGATCGGTACATCGAGCCAGCGTACGGAATGGAACAATGTCCCGGACTCGTACGTCACTAACGAAATGTTAGAATTATGGTTCGCGTAACAATGCAACGAGATAACGTCGATGCGCGCCGATATACCATGGATTGTACATTGATCGAGTATACATTCCATTAGGCTAGCACAAACTTTTCCAATGGACGTCGTGCCGCGGTTTAATATTGATCCTTTCGGAAAAAGCGGCTTTCAGCAAAGAGAGCATAAATATTTCCGTTTCCACGTCGCGCACAAAGATTCTCGCCGCTAGGTTTAATTAAGCAAATATACCATTTACGCGATATTTCTCAGCTACTCTCGAAAGCGAGGTAAATTTATCTGTAAGTAAATCATTACTTACAAAACGACAGATATTTGTTAGTTTTATTGTCTACGTGTAAAAAGTATGAGAAACTGACGTGGCGATAAAAACTTAGGAACATTTGTCTTATGCAATCCGACGCAAAACAAAGAAAATTGTGTCGACGGCGAGAAACTAGATATATCACTGGGCTAGATGCGAAAAATGCACGAAAAGATTTTTAACTGCCAGGTTACAGGGGTGACGTTTTTAGAATCGCGGCGGCGAAGGTTGCGTCGTACTTGCGGCGAAAGAAGATTACGTGAGAAGAATATAGCGCAAAATCCTTGAAAATTGCCGCGGCGGCGGCTTACGCATGACGCGAAAGCTTTAAATTTAATAGCACCCCTAGCGTTTTGTTTTGTTAACGTTCTATTTCGGGGCGAAAGAAAGAAAGATATCGATAAATTATATTTCTATTCCTTACTTCTCGCGAGACCTCAGAGATATTTAATCCTAGAGCTCTAGAATGCCGCTCATATTTTTCTGACATTATTACTACTCTGAGTGAAAATTCACACATAATTAAGAATTTTTTCAGATTTTTTTACTTGTAGGTTGTACGGTGTTAGAATAACTAACACTTTTTTAATACAAAAGAATCTTATAAAATATTACTTTAAACTATAAAATTTTAACAAAAATTGTACTGACTCGAATTGAGCAGTACCTGGGTGAAAATTCACCTACAATAGCAAGGTTAATGTTTCTCGAACACCGGGCGGCGGAGCATTCGAAAGTACGGTCTTTATTCGCGAAACAAAAATCAATAAGAAATTTCGTTTCCTTTTTCAATTGAATTAACTATAGATCGCGATTCTTATTCCCATTTGTACGTGCTTTTACTTTTTACCGCGAATTAAGTGCCAGCGCAATTCACTTCATGTTCCATCGGGTGGCGAACCGTATAGCAGCCTCAAACGCGGATATTTTACAAATGGCGCCGGCTGAGTAAATGCGGGTATCGCCTTCTCTTTTTGCGGCCGCGCACCACCGCCGACGTTAAGCGAAATCTCAGTAATTGGCTCGGGCTGCATTTCGAAAACGTCGAGCGACAACGAAAGATACATCTTCCACCCCCATAAATAAAACCCGCTTACCGCGAGGCCAGCTATTTCACCTTTCTCGAAATACGAATTTCCGCTCCAATATCGCTAATTCCAAACGCTCACGATGAATTCGGACGTTTCGACGCGACGTTTATTATACTCTTGAATCGCTGCTCTTGAATTTTTAAAGTTCCTCTTGCGTTTCCGTAAAATCGTTACCTGCAGCAGAATTTCCCTGCCTTTCCGGGCTCAGTTAAAGTACGATTATACATCTGTTTTTTTCTTTTTTTTTTTCTTAAGTACTAATTACGGAATAAATATCCATCTCTTTTGAACGTGAATTTTTTCTTAATCATACGAAATGATAATTTCGTATGATTAAATAGTAATAAACACAAGAATAAATATGCAAACGTGACGTAACATAATTCGTAAATTAATTTATAATTCAAATGAGACAGTTTTGTATTTTATATAAACAGGGAAAATATTGTTGCAAATATATTTAATTTGAGTCACTTGTTATTTAATTATTACTAATCTATAAAAAATGAATGACGGATATATAAGAAAAAAATCGCAAAATATATGATAAAAGAATATATAGAAATATCAACAACATACATTTCGTTATTATTACTACACTGTGTATAAGAAAAATTATTTTTAATATTTTTGCAATAATGTATCTGAAATAAAAATTTTATATTAGTGACTTATATTAGTGGCAATGTATTGTTATTAAAGGAAAATATAATGAACGATGTTATGAAACATGGAATGTAAATGGATGAAATATATATCCGGAAGGCCGGAGTTCTATTTCATGTAGTTGCCATAAAAGTATTCCGCAAAAGATCGTTTTTAAACTTGTCATACAAATACTCGAGATAAATTTTGAATCTAATGCTGATAAACGAACGCGTGTATAATCGTAAATGTATGTTGTAAAATACAGCGTGAATGAAAATACATAAAATGCATGTTTATGACAGGAGTGTACGGCAAGAGAGATCATTCTCAGCATTTTTGTAGAGATATCACCGAAGCGTGCTACATCTCTTGACTCGCCGTTTGACGTTGAACTACAGCTGAAGAGCGATGTAATCAACGATACGCCGTAAAACATGGCAAAAATGAAAGCGGATGAAACGTATCGGAAAACCGAAGTTTTATTTTGCATAGATATCAAAAGGGATAGGGGGAGGGGGCGATTCTCAGCTCTCTGTCGCGCGAATGTTGCGGTATTGCATCGGCGATCTCGACGCTTGGGGTTGCATCGCGTGAAAAAAAAAAGAAAAAAAAGAGTGACCACGTTTACGCGGTGACAACGACGCGACGCCCGAAGGATATCCTGTCAGTCCGGAATTATGGCTCGCATGCCGAAAGAGGGTCGACAAAAAGATTACGTGGTTGTCGACGCGACGTGGCGAAAGTGCTGACCGAGTTGTCGGTCGGTGGCGAATCGATACCGCGTCGCGAATCGCGTCAAAACTTTCCAACCGAACCGGCTCATCTAGCGATCCACGCCATCGCGATGTACCGAAAGGCGAATTCGCGGATCAAAACGGGATTATATTCTCGTTGTCGAGTAGCGGAGACATGTCCTACCCGTTCGCAGTAATTTGTACCCGGTGCCAGCTACCCTTTATGCCGATCTGACCAACACTCTCGCGACCGTTTCCGCGATGTGTTTTATTAGCGTGTTAACAGTGGGCGAATTAATGGCGGTCAATAACATCATGATGGTCAATCTTGTATGGCGGAATTCCATATAGTTGCTTCAGCCGCAATGTCAATGGACGTTGGTGAGAAATTGGCATAATCTGCTCCGCGCGCGGTAATACCGAATAAATTGTTTCCAATAATCATGAACGAACGAGTTGAAATAGAACTTCTGAAAATCGAAACTGCATTGCTCTCGCCAAATTTATCATTATTTCGTAATGTCTGTAAAAATTATTATTAATAATCTTTTAACTTTGTCCTCTCACTGTTAAGAGAGAACAATAAATATGTTTTGGCTGTACCAAGTTTTTATCAGCCGAAATCAAAAGCTATTGTGTACAAATTAAAAGTCGAATTAAACGCGTATTGAACCAATAAATAAATAAATAAAATAATGTAAATTGTTATCTTGTAGGCAACAGTTTACATTGTTTTATTTATTGTATACATTCCGGCTTCGTTTAATTTGTTATGTGTCTGACTTTTAGCCTCTTTTTGACCTTACAATTTTTAATCTCTAATTTAATGTTCATCACTTCAATTTATTGACTCAGTACACTTTTAATTGAATTTTTTAATTTGTACGCGATGCGGTAACTTTTGCGTTCGGTTGATAAGACTCAATATAGCTGAAACGAACAATTTATTATTCTCTTTTATGAAAAAATATATTATAAATTTAACATTCGTATATTTTCGTTATTTGAATCTTAATCCTCCAGACTCAATCACAGATATTTTGTGTCCTAGATTTTTATCCATGAAAGTTTTACAAAATTTCAAAGGTAGTTAAATTTTTATAATATTTTTAACCCTTAAACACACTGCTGGAAATCCTCCTAAAATTCGATCGCTTGCTGTGTGAAGACGGCATAATAAAGAAGATTCGGACTAGGTGGAAAAAAAATTTGAAGTCTCCCCTATCGACCGATATGATTGACTAACTTCATTGTTCAACTAAAATAAAATAACATGGAAGTAAAGTTTTTTCAGAAAGGTCTTTCAGACTCTCTAGTGTATTTAAGGGTTAACAAAATACAGACATTTATTCTAGAAACTTGAAAGTTAATGAATTTTTAAAGATTTTTTTAAAGCACATTAACTAGATGAAAAAGTTATCAGAAGAAATACCTATTAGTGGATCAATAAGATATCTTTTCATTTTGAAACCATTAAGAATTAATTTCCTTTTCTTTTGCATTGGAAGAACGAAGCTTTGAGTTTATTGATTCGTTCCCTATCACCCAGTAATTTAATGCAAGAACAGATTGTTAAAATAACTACCTTTTTAAGCACGTATTTTTATTTGGACATATTTTACTATCGCTCGCGTTTAAAGGAATTGGTAGCAATTTCTTCTGAATACTAAATGACGAGGATTACTGGCTGCATATATATATACGTTATATATGTATATATAATGTATGCGCAAGTTGTGATAAAATCGCGAATGCGATTTCTAAGAGCGGTTGCTCTTACCCATTGCATCGTATTTCACCGAGCACTGTTCTATCGAAACAAAACCGAAATAGTAATACCCGCGAGCGCGAATGGGATAGAATTTTGCGTACACCCAGTCGCGAACAACTAGTCGCACCCGCACGTAGCTTGTAAATGAGATTAAGACGAATAGCGCCTTAGTTTACCGCAGTGACGTCGTCTCGGAATGCTCGCTACGCTGCTTTCATTTTGCCGGAATTACGCCGGATGTAGTGCAGATTGCGCCGCGGGAAAGGGGCGATTAGCTATAAGAACACGGCGGCGCGGCGCGGTATCGCGATCGCAGCTTCGATTTTCCGCGGCACGGATGGTGCGGATTAACTATCGTTGCGAGAGTCTAAAATTATGATGTCGGCGGGCACGTGTAGCACACAGCGCAACATCTTGTAACTTATCTTCCCGTGCAGTATATAAAATGTATCGATGATACAACCGCCTGTAAAAGACTGATTTATTACGAGTCGAGTCGAAACTGCTTCGAAGATGAAATACTACCACTGAAGATGAAATGCAACCGCACGCTATAGCTCACGTTTCGATTCTCTTTTATTTGACGAGAGGAAGAAAACTATTTTCTGGTTTGCAGTTCGATAATTCATCGTAGATTCATCTAATTAGGTTTCCTTAGTATGTACACGATATTTCGAATTGAAGTAGGAAATGCTCTCTTTCTAAAGGTTTCTAAAAGTTATGAGATTCGTGATGAACAGTGCATGTAAATATATTCACGTGCCTCTCCTATAAAAATATGGTTCCACGGTTTTCTGCACGAATCTTTTTATAATATCGCGAAACAGCGGCTGGTGGTTCATAAAAAAAGATATATATCGGCGTTGTTTGCATATTTACGACGAGGGAAAGTCAACATTCCACCGCCACGAGGAAGTAAGAAAGAAACGCGATTGGAACGCGATATACGCGAAAGGAAGCTTAGTGTTGCCCTACGGTGAGTAAGCTATAAAATATCGAACGCTTAGGATTGTAAAGAAAAAGCGGTGTAACACCGTTTACATGCAGAGTTGTACATCACGCGCAACTCTGTATGCATCCATATTGATCGGATCAACGATACGATCGTCGAACGAAGTGGTTTCTACTTGATGCAGTGTACTCCACGAGCCGTGATAAAGAGACAAGAGGGGCAAACCGAAATCCCTTTCGATCGCGTTTCAGACAAGCCATCCGCACAGATTCGAGGGTTCGCTCTTCGAGAGCTCCACTTAGCAGCGCGGTGAGATAGGATCGATTCGCAATCGTTCCAATTGCCAGCCAGAAAGTCAAAACGGTTTGAAGAATTTCCTTGACAGCTGGACCCTTTCGTGGTGCCAGTGATTGAATCGGCTTCTTGCCGCCCTCGCTTCATTTTACCGTTCTTACCGTGGTACGTTCGTTTTCCGAAAGAAGGTTTCAGATTGGGAGCGATAATTCGAGATCCGTGATAGATTATATTCTGGACCCTGAGAAAAAGATGCGTCAAAATATTTCACTTTTTAAGAAAGACAAAACATTCAAAACTATATTATGTGTACCGCGACCCATTTTTTAAATTAGCAAACATCCATGATCCATCAAATTTTAAGGGATGTAAAAAATGCAAGGGAAGAAGAGGAGGAAGTTAATTATTTATACCACTTTGTTTCTTCTATTTTTTTAATTTTTTGTTAAGTATAATTTTATAAATCTATTTTTCTTATACGCTCTGAAGTCTGAAGTAATCAATGTGTTTATTTGTTCTATTGATAACAGCTTTGATGTCGACAATAATATGAATCATTTTCATGCGCACAAGTTTGATAATTGTAGTTTATTTTGAAATTTGATTCTGACTTCTATTTTAACATCATGAAAGAGAAATATTTCGTATGCTCTATTAAATTGTTTTACATTTTTAATGGATTTTGATCTTTTATTAAATGTGCAGTTTAATCATATAATAAAGATTAGTCTTGTGATTTTTTCAATTTTGTTTTAATCAAATAATTGAGTCTAAATATGCCAAAGGGAAATGTGTGAATATTGAAAATTGAATATTGAAAAAGTGCGAATCGAACAAATAATAGTTAAAAACGTAAATCATTGAACAAATAGTTATACAATACATTATAGTCTTTGTTTTAAAAATTAAAAACTGCGAGCTAACGTTACATTTAGAACAATGTAATATTTCGTAATATTTCGCACAATTACTTTATACTTTCAACCACAAACGAGATTTTATTTTTGTCGTAGAAAAGAATACAATTTTCTTTATTATTTATATATTTTTTTCTTTCGCATACGTTAATCAATAAGACTGTCAATTAACAACGAATATATTGAAATAAAGTTATATTGAAGATAAAACAGGATTTATTTTATGATTTTTCGCATTATTCATGGCCAATATGACGAAACGTTGTGAATTTCATTGAACTACAAATAAAACGAGGATCGACAGTATCAATTTTTAATGATATTCTAAAAATTTTTTCTAAAATATAAGCAATACAAAATACAAATTCGGTTGAAAATAAAATCCCGGAAAGAGTGAAAATATTTCAATTTTACAAATAAATTTGAAATGTACATTCCTTCGCCGTAACAAAGTATGTTTACTTATATGTACTCATTATTATCGTTATTACTTTTATTTACCGTTTATTATAGTAAAGGCACCTATTATCTATAACTCATAGCCATGCCACATCATGTAACAACATTTAGCAACGCGATTAAGCGACGCCGAGAGATTTCTGCTAGGGATACAAGCTGTCTGTATTATCGCCGCAGATCGATCTACTCCGGCACGGAGGAGATTACATTTCGCGATAGCATCTGGTTAACGGCATAATTCGTGGATTCCACTTCGCGTCTTCCAAGACAAAGGTTAATAGCATCTAACTCCTTTGACCGCAGGTATCTAATCTGACGTTGAACACGCCATCGCAGTCGCACGCATTGCGGTTAATAGACCCCAGGATCTTCCCTGTCGGTTCACCAGAGAGGGATGTATTAGGGGGACAGAATTAGTTCCCAATGATTTCTCGCGAGCAAACACCCAAGCAATTCCCGTTCAATTAGATGCTAGGACTTAAGAAATTTTCCTATCGCGTATTCTCTCGTATAGCTGAGAAAATTTTATAAGTGAACACAATCTTATAATAAATTAAATTGACCGTCATCATCATAAAATATTAAATTTTGTGTAAGGAAAGATGTTGGCTAACTATTCGTAAATGAAATTTTTTTCACTTTGTTTTACATATTATTACATTATGATACTTTAATTAACATATTAATTAAGAATAATATAGCGAAAATATTTAATTATAATATAATAATTCGTAGCGTATTACTTAATACGCTTTAAGGATTTAGTTTATTTTCATCAATCGTATCATCATTCCATATTTCATAATTTGTTTACGAATTTATTTATTAAACACGCATTAAACAGCGGGATATATAAATTATATTATAATAAATTTTAAATTCTGTAGCATAATCTATCATTTTTTCTTTATTTTTACGTTATAGTTTGATAAAAATTAGCAATTATTTTTAAAAACTGATTATGTGGGGATATTGAAATAAACTAAGTGAGAACAAAATCTTTATTTCAATTACGAAAAATAAAATATATCTTCTATAGATAATATTTGTAAATAAATAAATTGAAAATAAGAAAGGAACTAAACATTTTTAAAATCAGTTCTAAAATGATTATTAATCACATATAAGCAAAATTAATCTTTATATATCATATAAAATAATCTTAATTAAAAAATAGTTTATTAAAAATAGTTAATTTAGCCTCTGTACATACATTGCTTTTCGGCATTTTGTCTACACCCGTTAGGCGTCACTTACTAAGTTAATTTTCATTATTTTTACAAGCATAAAACATTTTTTAATAATTCTTACATATATTTTAATCTCTAGAAAGTATTTGTATAGTTGTTTACTTACAAAAATTGTATATAAATATTATAATAACACACTAATTACACATTAATTTATTAATATAATGCTTTTAGTTCTTTAAAGAAAACAAACGCGCAGAATATGAATTATCGCGTGTACAGAAGATTAAATTTTTAATTATAATATATGTATCTAAAATATTTAATAATATTTATAATTTTCTTTTTTAGTAAAATAACAAACGGTCAGATAATTTTTATCTAAATATAAATAATACATTTTTTGTTTCTCTCTTTTACATACTACATTCTTAAATTCTATATGCGACAGCGAAACTCAATCGTAACAATCTAAACGTGTCCGATGAATAATCTCTCGCCGATCAATAATCACTGCTCAAAAGGTCGATGCATCAAAACAACTCGACTCAACCGACGAATCAATCTGTCGGTTTTTGTTGGAGAATCTATCATCGTAAATTCGTTCAAGAACGAGTGTTTTGCCACTCTTACGTTACTTTTTACGCGGACTTCGGCTTCCTTTTCTTCGATCCGTCGTCGATGTCGTCCGGTGTCGATGTGTGCTTGTCGGGGAAGTACACGAGGCGGGTCAACATCGAGACAATCGACGGGATCTGCTTTTTCGCGTGGAATTTCTCGTTCTCCGGCACATAGGATTGATACTCGATGGCGACACGGCGGTTAACGAAGGTCATTAGAGTGAGTAGATCGCGGCTGTGCCCGTGAAGATCCAGCTCCTCGCAGAGTGCCTGTATGAACCAGGAGCCCGAGTCTGGATTGCGCCACGAGTAAAAACCTGAAAGTCGTAACGCGCGGTTTATTCTCGGACTGTAGTGGATTGATTTCCCCTTTCCGATATGTAATGCGATACGCTTTGCGCAACCGAGATGCATGCGACGTTATCGATGGCGGGTCTCTCGGTAGGGTGGATGCACCAGCGAATGACCCATGACTCGTGATAGTGGCAAGGCAGCGATACGGGACAGGGTAAAAATTTAAAACTCTAGAGATAATGTATGTATCGAGTATACGTAAGCCGTACACGCGACGGTTAACGTGTACCTGCCTTTTCTAACGCGTTAAAATATGTAACGTGATTTTTTTCTAGTCTCTACCTGAAAAATGTGAGATCTTAGAAGGTATAACGACCTATGCATAAATAGATAAGAGTTCATGTATCTTAATAACACCTTGCCTTAAAAGGGTTTCCGGAATAAAAATGTAATGAAATTAAAATAAATTTATTGAAGCTTATATGAAGCTGATGGAGTTGTTAAAGATAGTTCACGTCGCCGAGTTGACAGATTTGTTACGACTTTGAGATAATCCAGTCTCTAATAAAAACTTGCAGCTTTCCACGGCAATAAGTTTAAATTAATCTTAACTTTCCGTGCATATACGAGCAACCGCATACTCCTTGCTAATTGTGTTGCGCGGAACAGATATATTTTAACCTGAAATTACAAAGTTCGGTGTTACCTTGGTATAGCACTTAAACTTCTTAGGAAAGCCGCGTACATTCTACATTTAGATGGCATCGAGTCTTAGACCCCGCCTAATGGGCTTGGGATTAAGTGAAGTAACGGGATTAGGAACATAGCGACGGCAAGATACGAAACATGATCTTTATAAAAAAATGTTTATATACATATAATATTTATAAGAAAATTATTAAACAGGCTACTGAGATGATTATTAGAAAAATGTTATATGTATATTTCATTTTATTAATTCAATTTTATCTATGTTCGAATATTTAACTTTGATTATTAAAAAGTTAGAAGTTTTAATGAATTCGGATTTCTTAATGTCTAAGTCATGATCTCAATGAATAGAATTGGAAACGATGCAAACACAATTACAGACTCCAAAGTTCCAGCACAAATCGTAGTTCAAGTGGAACAAACTTGAGACGTTGAAGTTAATTATTGTAAATAGTTTTTGACCTCTTACTTCCTTAATCTGTCCTTAGACTCGTTTGCATGGACACTGAGCATAGCGTTAAGTTGCTTGTTAGTTTAAAATTAGATCATTCTCCTTTCCTGTCTATATGACAAATAGGATTTCAACGCCCGCGTGATTCCTTAATCTGGGATTACTTTGCATATGTTATAGATACACACGCCCGGATCTTGCTGCACGTAAACCGTTAAATTATTTCGTCTGTTATTTTGCTATTCCATTGATCTCATGCCGATTAGAGTTTATCGTCGACTTTGACTGAAACACGTTGCGATTGATTTGCCCGGTGTCTCCTTCTCGCAAACACACTGAATACTATATTAATTTAGCCACATTTCATCCCTGATTATTCGATCAAAGACACTTTTAAGTTACAGAGAAATGATCTATGCGCTCGTTGAGATAAATCTTAATAATTGGACATTTACGAGCAACATGAAGCATTGCCGCGATGTAGAATGCGTTGCATTTGAAAGGTTGCGTTGTGGGATCGAAGTGTATTACAGGAAACACGTTGTTAGAATAGGCAAAAAACTGCATTTGCATCTGCTTACCATTCAAGAATATGTAAGAGAAATCGATTTCTTGATATATTCTGACAACGTGTTCTCCTTAAATGGCGTATACAACGTGCACCAGATTCTCACTGCAGCTACTTTTATCTAGGAATCTTACAACTGTGTCAATAGAAACAACTTTTCTACAAAAATCCAAATAGCGCTTGTTTTTGAAATATAAATAGTTGCAAATGTAAAAATCTTTTGACAAGTGATCTTTATCTAACGAAATATCATTTTTTATTTAACTTCAGATAGATTTTCGGTTTAAAAAACTTTAATTAAAAGTTTAATTTTAAAAATGAATTTTATATTTAATATTGAAAAGTTATTGAAAAAAATCCTTATTAAACCTTTTGTGTCAACTTTATATAATTAAATTTTTATCTTAATGTTGATTATCAATATCGCTTAACACTATAATTTACTATCGCCGTAACTTACAACTTATACAAGTATCCTTCTATCTGGGATTATCTCGACTTACGAATTTCCGGATTTATTGGCATATTGATTGAAAATAAACTAGTGGATTATAATAAAACTTATTAAACATCGTTAACCAGTGATCCAAATTAAATATTAATTTGATAATGCTAAATATTATACTGTTATATTAAAAAAAAACTTATTAAACATCGTTAACCATCAGTGATCCAAATTAAATATTAATTTTATAATGCTAAATATTATACTGTTATTTAAAAAAATAGTAGCTTTGTAATCACTTGTCGAATTTAATTTGTGTTTAAGCTAAATATTAATTTTATAATAGAGCAAATATTATTTATATTAATTATAATCTTAAAAAAATTCTGTTTAGTCATTTCCTAAATAGACCTAAATCTATAACTGTTTTTCATAATAAAATAATTATTTGGCATAATTAATGTTTTATTTATATGAATGCTATATTCGATCAATTCAATTTATGATCGAAGTCTTAGACCTAATCCCGTCGCAAATAAGGGGACCTGTAGTTACTTATTGTTTTGGCAGACACAGAAGGCTTTGAGAGATTTGAGAGAGGGCGCAGTATGCGTTAAACACTAACAATAGGACACGTGACGCGAAACATCTTAGTGCTAACCGGACACGTGCTCGATGATGTATTAACCATACGTTCACTCCCATAGCGAAGTGTTAAATGCACGCTCGCTATCACCATCGGTATGTTAACTACGCGCTTATCTCCTACATGGCATATTAATGACGCCTTTAGTATCGAGCCAGGTGTTATCCGCGAATTCAGCACCCATATTATTAACCATAATACATCCACTTCCTGCTGCATATGTAGATGACACACATACACGTACGCGCGTTAACAAGTAATCTTCTTCCTTGGAATATTAATAGCGTGACCATCCGCGTGCCACGTTTATCATACCACGTAACTATTATCTAACCGTTGGTTATTATACATATTTTATGGAACACATAAAGAATAGACATTCTTTGAGACAGGTTTGAAAAATTCGCTTACTCGTTTGGTGCGACTACCGTCATAATTATTCCAGAAATATAAAATAAACCCAATATGCAATCAATGTATGCATGTTCGTAATATTTATTACCAATCATTGTGAGATGCATAAATACGTCGGGATATTTTAATGAACTCACATTCAATTCGCGGATATTAATTCGTTGATATTGACTGCACACACACAAATCGTGGCTAGCGCAAGAAAATGTTGCGGTTATGAAAAGCAACATGAACCGTCATCTGCTAAATATACGTATCTTCTGTTTCTATTATAAACAAATTCTGTTTATCGGGCTCGCTTAATATTACGGACACGGTATATCCGCAAACATCATTTCGTAGAGAGAATATACTCGCATTATATAAATTCTGTTTACCCTCCTTAATCGATAGACGTGCAAAGTAGATGTAAGCAAAATTTGCAGCCGAATAAATTTTGCGGCGTATTTTCACATGTAAATATAATATAAATATAAATTGTATAACCACTGCTAATCCGATTTCAAAGGAATGACGTTAACGTATAAGTAGCAATGTTTTAGAATATTTTTATGAAATACGGTAAGAAAAAATAAGCTAATAAAATAAAATAATATATCTTCTCTAAATTTCATTTGAGCGTATACACCATGTTTACGCATAAGTATATTACCATTTTTTGAAATAGAAGTTGTTTGAGATGTGCGAACTGTTCGAATACGAATCGAATCAGGTAAGATCATATTTAAAATGACTTTACCTTATATAATCGATATTATTTTTCTTATACAGAAATCTTATCTACAATACTTTTTATTATTTATATTAAAATTCTACGCACAACAATAATTATGTTGATTAAAAATTATGTTTCAATGATTTTATTCAATTTAATTTGATTCGATTCGATTTGGAATCGAACAAAGAAATAAAATGTGATTCGATTCGATTTACGAAATAACCTTGACCGCATTCTCTGGAAGCTTTTATTCAAAATTTTCACGCATAGTTTTAATTGTAATCAATCACACCATGATGTCATTTACACAAATGAGATGCGAACGCTTTGATACAAACTAATGCTAATTTCGGCGGATGCAATTTGTGATTATCTGAGTTATCTCGCTGACAATCGACAGGTATTTTTCATTAATCCTGTCCCGCAGGATTGACATCGCGCGGTATGCTTTGCTGCTATGCGAAATTCTCATTCAGCAACCTGTCAACGCATTTGTTGGTTTGCCGAGTTTCGATGTGCTCCTTTTTTTTCTAGTTTCCCCGTTTTTCGCGAATTGTCGCGCTGCACTCGCAATAAATCACCGAAATTGCGATCGTAACAAAGTTCGCGCTATTCGATTCCGAATTTAGGCGAATCTCAGTTAAGAGTTTGCAATATTTCTTTTGAAACCTTCTGTGATATTCCCACGCATATTGTCGTGCGTTTACGTCAGTTTTGTGAAGTTAAAGTTATTGCATAGTTTCTTTCGGAATTGCGTTTAGGGGGTTATCTCCAACTCCGCCAATATTATAAGCGAATACATAATAGAAAGCTTTCCGCAGTATATGCAGAAATTCTTTGAATCATAAAACAACGAAATATTGAAAACTAGACTATCAATATAAAATTATATTCATAACCCTAGCTCGTCACATCTATTTTTTAGTTATCTTCCCCATCACATCGGGGTCTGTGGAACTCTGCAAGTTTGTTACTCTAGCTATCTCTCTAAACTAAAAGCATATTTTTTAGTTCAACATGTTTGAAATCTATATCTGCAAGTCAAAGACAAATAAACAAGAGACAAATACAGTTATAGCAATGTGAAAAGCACTCTGGATACGTTGTATCACAATATGGCGAACTAGGGATAAAAGTTTAAAAATGACATATAGAACTTTCTATTAAAATATTTTTATTAAATATTATTTGTCAGAATATGCAAAATATTTGATTACCAAGATTACAGAATTACTACTTTTTTTTTATAATTTTGTTTCATTGTGGATCGTGACACTCTGTAATTTATATACATGACCAAATGAAATTTTGTATATTCATGTGATACCAACCGTTAATATCGTGTAAATAATTACACTTGCATATTGGGATAATTACATCGGTCATATATAATGTTGTATAAGTTGTACATTTGAACAATAAAATTTGAAATTATAAAATTATTAAAGCATGTAATAATTGTGGATTTATTAAATTATTTTAAAATCTTTCTGGAATAATAATTATAAAATTTATTATCGGAAGAAATATATCGTGGTATTATATTAATTCGTTGTCGTAATTATTCAGATTTGTTATAATTGCTATTCTGCCCATTATCTTCTTTATGTAATTCTTTTTCTCTTTTTTAATATCGTGTATTTAGAAGAAAAGAAAGTGAAATAAATTTTTAATTTGAAAAGATATTTCAGATTATGTTCTCTTCATTTAAAATATATTTATTTATAAAAAGTATCCGTAAATGTTTATCATTTAAAAATATACGCCTTGCAAATTTCATTAGTTACATTAATAATAATAATAATTATGAAACTATTATATTTCTTGATACTGATGTGTTAAATACATAATCAGTTACATAATTTTTTTTCGATCTGTAGAATTTTGAAAGAATGATTTTTACTTGGATAATCAAAGTAACGCGTTGCATAACATGAATTACGTATCTTATTTGATATGAGAATTGGCTAAGAGACTTAAAACACAGACAGTCGGACTTTTATCCGTTGGCTAATGGATACATGAGAAAAATATAAAATCGAAAGAAAGAACAATGTTTCTACATTGATCTGAACGGGTATGAAGGAGGAACGAAAAAATGTATCACGATGTGAAACTTGGCCACGAACGGCCCGAATGGCTTCAAAATAGTCGTTTGGATGTGCTTGGATGATATCCAACTTGATTTACGAGACATCCTCGTCTCCACAAAAATGCTGATATTTATTCCGTATCGATATCTTAGAAATTATACGATTATTTCCATCGCAATGCATTTTTCTGTAACAATAATAAATTGATATATCATTTAACATGCATGCAATGTTTTCTAATGATTTTTTGCCTCTTTTTTTTACGCCAAGAAATATACATACGCGATAAATACGCTTGCGGCACAATGCATGGTTTATTTGGATTCATTGTGAGCGCAATACTCTTTACATCTTTTATACAGCACAGCTGGTTTCGCGGAGGCGATTGCTGGGAAATTTTATCGTTTCATATACCAAGAATTTGTTTTACAAATGTGGATTCACTTATATTTTGTTTCTAATTTATAAGCGAACATTTTGCATTTTTCGATAAAAAATTTTCAAGAAAAGAATTATTACTTTGTTCGATTATATTTTATTACACGTAACGTGTATAATTCAAAACTGTATTTAACAGTATAAGGAATAATTTATAATTGTATAAACTCTTTAATTTAAACAATGAAGGTACAATTAGTTATAAGTCATCGAATGCTGAAAGCTTTGGAGAGGAGGCTTGTGCGATCGAGGGGATGTTCAATAAAACTTTCGCGAAGGAAACTTCCGGGTGGAGCGTAGGAGTGTTAGATGCTCGAATGCATTGTATATTGTTATCGTATGATATATCGAGCTATTGTAATCGTATTTAGGTTGAATGCTGTAGACGCAGTTCGATTCGAGACAGTATTACGTGCGCGCTTGTATCGATTTATCAGTTGACTAATTGACGTTCTCGCTAGACATCGCGTTGTTGTACTCCGTCGGTGTGCACCACTGTCAACACAAATTCTCGCACTCCATTAGCAACGGCAAGTCAAATGTTTGAACACAGGCAGAAACCGCGCGAAAATGTACGCATCGTATTATGCAGGTACATTATCATCAATGCTCGCCCAACGAATTTGCTATTAGAGACCTTTTTAACCGGGATTTTCAACCGAATTAAACACGAAGTGTACGTACTACGACTTACTGAGATTTGGTGTAGGCCAAAGCTCTTCCTGACGAAGAATAGTCTCGAGAATTTGTACATGGAAATTTCGATTGTTATCCGTTGTATTAGACGACACGAGAAATTATAAATAGTGCCAGGCAATCAAACACACAATGACTGGTATAATAATCGGAAATTTCAAAGAGCAGCTGGTTCGTACCGGAGGTATTGAGTTGCAAATAATATTGGTTTACATTCATTAACGAGTTTCAGTCGGCATGGAAGCAGAGAAGCGTTAGGCGACGAGGTGTAATCGAGGAATTGGCGTAGATTACCTATACATCACGCGAGCGTACCATTCGCGAAGCCTGCATTATTCGGAATAAGCAGCTTATGACGCCATAGAATCTCGGACGTGTGCCAGAAGAAGAAGCTTAATTCGCATTCGCCATATCCGTTTATTGTTTAGCAATCGAGTGTATATCTCGTTAATACTTGATATCTTCCGCTCGGCGGAGTATGAAAACTGGCACTGAAATGCATTTCAATGCAATTATCGTCAGGAATTTGAGCGCCGTCAGACGCTTCAGGAAGGCGTTGCAGCACAAAGCGCAGTAAGAAATATAAATGAGGATGCGAGAACGATACGTGACAAACGTACAAACGTACAATATCTCGATATAACGCATCAAATTTAAAGACACATTCTTTTTGCGAGCGGAATCGATTTCTCTATAATAAAAATTTGCTGGAAAGACATTTTATAACTTTTCATATTTCACTAACAACGTTGGGCAATCCCGTAAATGATGACGTTACAATTAAATTCTAAATTGGGTACTTACTATATCTTTTTTATCAGAAACGCGAAGCTTGCTAAAGAAGTTCATTGAGTTTCTCGAAATAGAAGAGATTCCATCGGAATCCTCCTATATTTTCGTTGAAATCCGTTGGAATACTGCATGTTCTTTTTTTTTTGTTGGCTTCCACTTGATAGACTGACAACAATTCTGTCTTGCATATGTGAGTTCGAGTAGTGCATTTATCGTGTACCTTTGCAAATACTCTCAATATATCTGTGTTATCCGTACTAATGATGGCTATCTAAAGGCTTGAAATTTGAGCAAACATTCTCATTAGCGAGTACCATACGAAGCTATTCATTATTTGATCTTTATTCAAGCCCTGTTATTTTTTTCAATCCAAATTATCAATAGTATATATAATCTATATATATTTCCATATTTTTCGCTCTAATACATAGCACTGAGAGAAAAAATGATTGCAATTAACAACATTTAATTATAAATCATAGTCGTTTTCGATGTCAACTATGTATAGTTTTGAGCCTGCAAATTATAACTATTAGTTATTATTATTAGGTAAATAGTAAGCAAATGTTTGAAAAAAGTCATATTTACTGTAATTGTAATTACATTTATTATATAAAAATGTTTATTTTTATTATCATTCATATATATCTTGATACTTTTTACTACATTAACATTTTAAATTATCATAATTTATAGTAAAATTCTTAATCATAATTCTTTTACCATGCAATTATAGTTACAAATACCAAACACTTTTCTCTTAGTGCACATAATAACAAAAAAAATCATCCTTTTGATAAAAATAATGATCTCACCAGGACTGACTTATAACAGTAATAATTATATATATATATATACAGTAAT
>QKQZ01015547.1:0-28867 GCA_003595255.1 Solenopsis fugax | reverse complement strand
AAAGTTTAAAAGAACCCGTGTTCAAATCGGACCTTTTTTTGGGTGTCCAAATCGGACCTACATGTACTCATGTATGCCATAGGAAGAAATCTTTTCACGATTTATGTTTGTTTTTTTTTTTGCTTTTTAGTGAAAAATGGGCCGCACTTATAAACGAAAAACAGACAAAATAGACATACAAATCAGCTTCAGGTTGCTGTTCTCGATATAAAAAATGGAAAATCATTAAGCCGACCAGATTTGGTCCAAGGAACATTAAAATCAGTAAAATATCATGAGTCATCAGATTAATTGAGTTTTTTTAATTTCAATTCTAATAATATAAAATAATACTGTCATTAATTTCTTTTCTGAATAAAATTTTTATGCTTGATCGCCAAATTACTCGTTTTTATTCAATTCTTAAATACATTAAAAAATTCTATCTAAAAATCCATAAAAATAAGAATGTCCGATTTGGAACCAGTAGTTCCAAATCGGACCGGAAAAAATGTTTTTACATTTTCTTTTATAGTTCAACACAGTTGAGAGATATGTCAAAATTGTCTTAAGCAAAAATGAAGGGAATTAAATTATCTTTCCAACGACACCTTCAGTTTTAAGATCGCATTTTTTTTGTCTCTTATAGAGAGCAAAAACTGCAACTAGGTCCGATTTACCCCACTCTCCCCTAATGCAGATATATAAGGTCAAGCTACCTTCGAACTTAGATATTAGAAATCACACTGTATGTGTGTTTGTGTGTTAAAAATTATTCGTATTTTAATAATAAAAATGTTAGACTCTCGAAATTGTCAAAAATAGAATTTTACAGGGCTAATGAGAGTAAACGCGCAGTAATTGATGCGCAATAAATTCCTTTTATTCAAAAATTATTTTCATATGAACGTTTCGGTCCCACTTCGGACCGTCCTCAGCATAACAATAATTCTCCAGATATTAATGTCCTTAACATGATCGAGGAGTATCTCATGGAGAATTATTGTTATGCTGAGGTATATGCTATGGTCCAAAGTGGAACCGAAACGTTCATATGAAAATAATTTTTTAATAAAAGGAATTTATTGCGCATCAATTACTGCGCGTTTACTCTCAGTCTTGTAAAATTCTATATTCGTATTTTGTTGAAGTTATTTTAAAGTTAATTTTGCATACCCAACAAACGAAAGTTAATTCAAATTAATTGAAAATTACAATTTATTTTAATTTATCCGAGTTTGCGCTTTAGAATCCCGGAGTATTTTCAGATTCAAATAGATTAAAATACGAAATGCACTATATTTATCATTTTGAATTCGGATGAATTCATGTTTCGATCATTATTTTATTTTTGGATTCAAATGAATTTGAAATATGAAATAAGCTATTCATTACATTGATTTCGGATGTATTCATATCTATATTATATTATTTATGGATTCACAAATGGACTTGAAAAATCTGAAGCGCGAATGTATCGAAAATATCGAAATAAATTTATTTCTATCCATTTCAATTCATTTTTGTTCGCTGGATAGCTTTCAATATAAGTTGTTATATAATTTTACGAGTTGAACAACCTCGTACTGCTAAAAAAACATACAAAAAAATATAGTATTTTTAATGATCCCTCAAAAACATTATAGTCTTCTCGCTGTACCCTGATCTCTCAAGATACATTATCCCTTCGTCGAGAGAAGCCTCAGTAAAAGGAAATAGGAAAAACGATCCTGAATAATGAAGGGACTATTCCGGGGCATTAAACAGGCCGCGATCGAGTTGCTACGCTTGTCCAGCGCGAAAGAATCAAATCTAATCGCTTCCTGATTCAATTGTCTATTCAGGCCTTACGCGAAGAGCCTCATTCCATGTCCCTTCTCGTAACGTTTTTGACAAGAGTCGCGTTACGAGAGTCGCAGCTTCTTCCTCGTGAACGTACATGTCGCACTTACGTGCTCGTCGTATGAATACAACGTGGTTTCCTGTCTCGCCGATGCTTCGACAAGAATCGAGTTTTAGCCCACGTGCATGTCGCTGACGAAGCGAAAACTATTGCTACAGTTTCAAGTATCGGCGTATCCGTGATATGGTACCACGTGAGAACGCCCATGAAGTACCGTGTAACGAGTGATGAATACAATAGGAATGCCTGGGCCCTAAACACGTCCGCGAACAATAATTGACGCGGAAGTACTGCAGAAAAAGCTTGCCGTTCGGCTGAAGACGTAGAACTCGCGTATGTCCCGCTAGTCACTTAATCCGTAAACATGGCGGTTCGAGCAAGCGTTACGCTTCGGCGCCGGTTTATCGGTAAATGGGGAAACAGCGAACGATGAGTAAGCAAGGAGCACGGGAGGCAATACTAGTACATTTTCAATAAAGATGCGATTATTGTTCATACTAAATTGCAATTCAAATTTCTGATTACTTTATATTCGTCAAGATTTAATCGAATAATCGCTACATCAATAATAAATATAATAATATAATATCTTAATCCTATGATAGAAGAATAAGAATAAAAATAAACATTTATTAAATTAATATCACATCACTAACATGTTCTCTCTAATTATAATACTATTTTATACGAAAAATTAATTTTCCAAAAAGTTTCTATTCCATTTTTCCTAAAAAAAAGAAATACATGGAAACATTCCGACGTTCGCGAATTATTATTAAATGCATTGCAATTAATGTTTTTAATAATAATTAAGACCGTTGTATACAACATAATTAAAAACGAAAATGCCAGTATTTAATTATAACAAGACCTTAGGGCTGCATTAATGTTGTTTGTGTGATTTTACACAAATTTTTAATTCTTTTTAACTATATGTTATTTTCGGTTTCAAACACAGCTCTTAAAAGTAATATCACAGAATTAAATTGACAATCAATTTAATATTACTGATGCTAACCAGCATCTCTAAAATTTCCATCCCGAAAAGAATAAAATATCCCATCCCGAAAAGAATAAAAAATCTATTGCGAAAAATGTTTTTTAAGACTAAACGATTTTCCCACGGTACTTATACAAACTAATGCTTAGATCGGTCTCCCTCTGAACATGTTAATCATTTCATGTAATGCCGCGAGTTCGGAGAGGGTTTTAGATTGGCGAGGAAAATCCGTAGATTGGTTAACGAGGCTCAAAGTACGAACTCGGCGAAATTGGCTCGATTAAAACCCACGGGGCAGCTGCCCCGAGGATTGTGCCCCGTCATGTGATTGGTCCCTTCTCCCGGGTCCTTTCTTCGATCTCCTCCATTTCGAGATGCATCGATACTCGACCATCATTAATCATGCACTTTTGTACACACTCGTCGATGGGACTCCCTGCGAGGGACATCCGAGACGCAACAAAAATGAATCTCGGAGATCGAGACTGGGCCTGAACGGCGATCGAGGCCAGATGTTATTAACTTATATAAAATAAACATAAACGAAAACGCCGCGCGCGCAGGGCACTTCGTTGTGGAAGCATCGGAACATTAATCGTTCGACTTTTAGAAGGATGGTAGCGCGATATTATGATTACTTCGCGCAAAAATTTTATTGTAATCGTAAGCGCTAGTCAGGGGCGCATTGTAAAATTAAATAATGGATCGGACATGCATGTTAACGAATAAAATTAATTTCAAAATTGACTCTTATGACCCTCCTGCAAAAGTCTTTAATGTCTATTACATACTCACACATTTTATATTTTTCTAAAGTGTCATCTGCTCTTTTTAATCAAATGTGCACCTGGTAACACCTCTCACTCTTATACATAAGCTTGATAAAAGTATTATATTAAAGCATTTGTCATAACCAAATGAACAGAAATATTTATAATTTTCTTTAATATCATTTTTGGGATTAAGAGTAAGATGGATAATAAAGAATTAAATGTCAAAACGAGACGAAACTTCCACCCGTATACTTGCATCGATTTGCATTTAAAGTGAAACCCGCATGTATTCTCTTTCGTTCGTGTAAATAGATAATGAAAAGAGGAAAATATGTTATAATAGATACATTTTGTTTTAAAGAACTGCGCATTGAATATCGTGAAATAACAAATTATTATTGCATTATATCGATTATTCAAGCTTTGCATTAAGAAAGGGAAGACAAATTAAGTAAATAGGTACGAACAATGTTGAACTTACACAATAACATGATTGCATTTTTGATTTCAGGATATGGACCTGATAGAGGTTCTTTGGAAACAAGACGTAGATCTCGGATTTACACTTGTGGAGCCGGCTACGACGCCCACCAAAAAGCCTTCTACTTCGGAAAAAGAATCAGCGGATGAAATCGAAAAGCTGAAAGCCCTAGAAGCTATTAACGCCACTTATCAAAAGGTATAACGGAAAAGCCATTTTACCTTCTTTTCGAATATTTTCGATTAGTATCTTGCGTCGTTTGCATTTATTCATTTTTCGAAATCACACGATTGCGCGATTTTGAATTGTTTCGGGTTTCCAATCGCAGCGCTTAACGAGCGATTGTCTCTTGAGAATGCGCCGCTTTCTGCTTTCACGTACGTTAGAAGGAAGCGTTTGCTTCCTCGGACTCAATTTAAACGTTCGTTTCTCCATATGCCAACGGGGCCCATTGATGTCTTCCTGTGTCACCCGGACGATTATCGAAGATAGAAAGCTCTGGACGTGCACCTGTACGTTAAAGAATGCCTCGCGACGTCGCGCATTTTCCGTTCTGCCTCTCGGTAATCATCGACCAATTGGATTGTGCGAATAGGAAGCGACATTCCCTGTAACGCTTTAGAAGAAAAAGACTTCCAGATTTGGCTTCCGGGCATTTATGCACATGTTGGAGAACGTTTCAAGATTATTATTCATATTTTTTCGTTTTTTTTTTAATATTAAAAATCAATTTAATAATTGATTTAAGAATATGTTTCGGCATTTCAACAAGAATATTAGCTAATCGAGGCGCTGAAAATACAAACATCAACAAAATACTATGTCTAGATAGATTCATATCGATTCAAAAATAAAAACAAACGTGACACTATTAACTCGATCAACAGTGGAATTCGGTGCTCGAGGGAGGGTGGGGGAGGGGTATCTGAGATAACTTATCTCCTTGTCATCTCTTCATCGTGCATTACTGCATAAAGCTTACTCGGGGAACGCACACCCGTCTTGAAATGTCAATATACCGCGAATCTTTCGCAAATTTCATTTTTTGTTTTGGAAAATCATATTACGTTCTCTTATTTTGATTTTTTAGCGCGTGGCTCCTGCGCTTGTAATCGCTCGTGGATGATCGATCTCGTTCGATCGGAGACACTAAGCCGCCCCAAATGCGTGGCGGCTACGTTCAGTAGACCCAGAGAGAGATTAGGAACCATCCCACGCATCCTCGGATATGATCTCGGCTGATATTTCAAGCCTTGTTCGTATCGACCATCGATCTTGTCTTTCTCAAGTTATATGCACATCTAGATAACTTTGTCTCTCACGGTGTATTATATCTATGTCCCACGAAGAGGCATATCTTCATGCCGCGTGCAATTTCTTCCGTAGTTTCTAAATATTTTTTTTATGTATTACCAAGAAGATTGATTGACCAATATTTTGTTACAAGAGACAGAAACGTGTGACTTATGTCACACTTTCTTTCAATACTATCGAAAAATAATACTTTTCTCTATTTCACCGGAGAGTTGAGTCTCTACTATTAAAATACATAGAATAATATGCAATTGAAAATAAGTTGAGAATAGAATATTGTGCTTTGACATCTGCATACAACGATTATATATAATTTATTCTCCAATAGTTTTTTTCGCCATCAATGTAAAAGCCTATAATTCTCTGAAGCTCGATTATCTTCTATAAATCAATTTATTTTTCAATCGTGAATGTAATCCAAAGCTATGAAAAATGCAGGCTCTTTAGGTGATTGGATCCCAGTTGATTCTTCTTGTACGAGGTAAGTTTTTCGGTACTGACGATTTTTCTTCGCTCGGCGCGTTTCGGTGGATGGACACGAGGCGCGTTTAAGTATCCGGCAGATTCGAGCCTACGAGATCTCATCCATACGATGGTCACCGACAATGACGCTGCATCGACGTTCTGGGCGGGTAGCCCATCAGACTTCTCGACGTTCTTCGTCTCCCTCTCTGTCTCGTCCTGTCTTCGTCCGCTTCTTCGCTTCTCTCTTCTTCTCACGACCTTCGGTAGTCGGCGTTCCTTCTTTCTTTATTTCTTTCCCGACGTCGCTATGCGCCGCTTCGTCTCCATCGGCCTCTTCCTCCGCGAAGATCGCATTGTTCCAGCGGGTTCTATCTTTGTGAGGGCTCGCCGCCGCCTTCGAGAGCCCAATAACACGGGGAAGACCCTCGATCCCGATCGAAAGCCGACACATCGATCCGAGACGCGATCCGCGAACAGCTGAGAACAAAGAAGAGTCCAGTCTCTCTCTCGTCTTCTCCCTCTCTATCTTACATTGCGACAGATTATTGACAAGCATTGTTCCAACGTTCTCCCCACAGAATTGTTTTAACTAAAGACAAGTAATGATTCAAAATCGGTGTGGCGCTGTCAGAAATGATAATGAGAAAATTTGACTATACACGCGTATTCTGAATCGTGCATTATTCTTCCTCTTTCGTACTTGAAACTGCTAAAATTCTGGCGAGTCCAATTTTTAATATTACTGGTACAATACCCGCATTGTTTTCGAGCTTTCTTTCGACAGATATGAATAACTGAAATCGCATACCGAGACGTAATTTCATAAAGACTTGCAATCACCAGCTCTAAGGTGAACAGTGCAACGAAAACACTATAAATGATCGTGCTACGAAGAATATTTGTCAACATGTCGTGCTATTCGAGAACGACGTTGCTGTCACTAGGAAGACGCTAGGCAAGTGAATTGCTGTAAAGCACGTTGCATGTTTCTGTTGTACAATTATCTCAAGCCGCCGTGACTGGCAGAAATTTTTAATCCAGAGCCAAGATTTAAATGATCGGTGCACGTCGCGGCGACAGGCTCCATTAGAGCGACTCCGTCTCGCTGCGAAACGGGAATGAATTATGGAGGCGTTTAGAGGAACGTCAATCTAGAAAGTAGGAAAGAGGAAGTTCGATCGAGCGATTCAGGATGGGAAGCATTCGTCGCGAAGACAACAAATTTTTCCATGCTTAGCAGACGTGGTCACGGTTCCCCTCGCACGCGTCTCTATTTTCTGTGTATGTACGTGTCTTGGCTATCCGTCTATGCAAAAAAAAAAAACATTATCGACATCAATTAAAAATACAAGATGCATTCGATTACATTTAGAAAAGTAACAACAGAAAAAGGTCGTATCGATGTTTCTGTATAAATACTTGACTTGATATCTTGATCGACATTCGCTTTATACGTATAGAGATGCTCTCGATACGTCGTCGCGTATCACATAGATCGCATGTATCGTTGCGCGTTTCATCAGTCTGCAATGATTCGTAATTATTGGGCGAAGACGCCTGTAACAAACACGATACAAAGCCCGATCAATTTCCGCTTACAGAATCGCTTACTCCGCTGAGTTGTTTCAACGCGGATGCGTATCGTGCAAGATGAATCGCTGCTGCAAGGCACCTTATTCCTTTCCTGATCGTAGGAGATCGTTTTCTCGAGCTGTCGTGACTGACGCGAATTTTTAATTCATCGACGCGATTCAAATGAAGCGAGTTCTCCTAGGCGACGGGCTCCATTAGGGCGACTCCGTCTCGGTGCCAGGAGCCCGAAGACGATGGCTCGCCGGGAGAAACGCGGTGAGAAGAGGGTCTATCCATGCGATGTAGAAGGAGGATCTCGACGAAAACAACAGATCCTCTCGCCCCGTCCTCCATCCTCGCCGAGCGTATTCATAAAACCATCAAAATGGCTAGCGTTCATTTGTTCCTGCGATGTATCCGTGAAGCTGGCGGGGTCTGGTAAAATGATAGATGTACGCAGCATCCCCCTCGGTACGAGGGGCGCCATCGACGAACCTATCGGAGCGGAAGAGAGACGGGACCAAAAAGAACGAGACAGAGAGAGGGAGGAAGGGGGAGAGAGGCAGAGGGAGAGAGAGAATGATGTCGATCCATGAGGCGTTTCTTGTGTGAGAGAGAGAGAGAAGGAGAGACGGCGGATAAAGAGAGAGGGGACTTTGCGAGCCAGAGAGATTGGAGCACTCTGGGAGGGGTATTCCGAGGGATGTATTGATGGTCCTGGAAATTGAAAACGCGCCCGGCCAGCCGAAGTGGGTTTGGCTTCCTTCTCTTGTCCCGATTGTTTCCGTCGGCTGGAATTTCGAAGCAAAATGGCGCTCGATTATGGTGATATCAATGATCTAGGACCTAGGTTATTGCGTTTTGAACATTTTCCGTAGTTTTTTTTTTTGCAACTTGTCTTATTTCTCATGAAGAGTATTTTCCACAGTAGCTGCCTTATTATAGTATCTCCTTTTTTATTCCATTTTTATGACCAACAACCAATAAGATATTGTATGTTTTCCTATAAAATTGTGTTTAAATATTTAATTATTATCGAAGAAAATATTTTTAAACATAAAATTTTTTATTCTTGAAGATACTTTAATTGTCAAAATAAATTCAGAATTCACAAAATGTGAAACGCGTCGCGAGTTACATACGATTCGAGGCAGCGTGACTCGCGCCGTATCTCCGGCGACCGCGATACCATATTGAATTCGTATTTACTCGTGGCGATCAAGGCTGATTTGAATTATGCTTTCTATCCGCGCTGGTCCTTGTAAGGCGGTTGATCGGGGCAGACAGTCGTAACAGTTCGTAAACGTTAATTGAGAGCTATGCCAGCCATGCAAGTCCGTATATCGCTGACAGGACCTCCATTGTCGCATCGAGGGTTGCGTCGTCGAGCGGGACCGACGTTTCCTTCGAGAGTCCAAAGAGATGACGTTGTGGGCCCAAAATAAGGCACACGGCTATACGCGTCCATGACTCTTCAAAAAATATTTTAGGACCCTCTTTAAGAACTGTAGGAATTTTTTAAGCTCGCAAAAATTTCTCCAGTTTAACTAAATATTACGCAAAGAGTTCTTTCAATCTTAGACACTAGAGGTGGCATACATTAAGGGAAAAAAGTTACATCTGTAAGTTACAACATCCGTATTTTTCGATTATTCAATCCGCAAAAAAGGATGTTCTTTTAGATTTACGATATTTCTAATAGCACGTATTCTGAAGTATTCGTTTTTTGCTCGCGTGAGTTCGATTATATAGGACGCTAGGATAGATTGAATTTCGTATTCATAACTCCATAGAGCTCAGTGTAACGCACCACTCGACAACGATACATCATATCGTCGAATGAAAAAGTGACCGGAGCGTAGGCAGAGGGGTATGAAAGATTCGAGAGAGGATGGCAAGGGAGAGCGGCGAGAGAGGAGAGAGAGAGAGAAAGAGAGGCAAATTTTGGCGAAGGGAGAGAGATAGATAGAAAGCTAGTGGTTGTGGATGGCCGCTATCAGGGACTCGCTATGATTAATGATCGAGTACAATACTGTTTTCATTAAACTCATTTCACTGCAGATCGCATGTAGCACCGCCGCGCTATGGGCGACCTATGGCCCGGGGCATACGCCCGCCCTTGGGCCCTTTTTCATGTCGGCGGTAGGGTCGGTCGGTCGGTCGCTTGATTATGACGTCTCCATAAGGCTCGACCTTGGCCGATTCGAATAGCGCTCGACTGAATTCGGCTATTGTTGCGCGAGCTTCATCTCAAATTCGTCAGCTCCACGGGTTCGTAATCATCTTTGTTGAAATTACGTTTTGTGATCGTGCACCGGGTACCGATCACATCTCTCTTCGAGAGCCGTGCTTCACGAGAGTCAGGTCCTTCACCCCTGCTTGACACCTCTCAGATGCGAGAACGTCGTTAATTACGGTCAGCGCTCATTACATCACAGCGCTACTCTTTCAATCTAATTTTCTAGCTAATTTACTAGCTCCTCGTTACAGTTTATTAATTGATCAATTATAATTAATACGCTAGATAAACTTTACTTTTGATGACAAGTCACGTTATTATAGCATTTTTTGTCTCACAAGACTTTCATACGTAACTTCATCTTTCTTGCGATAATGATTACAATAATATACTTCCGTAATATCTTTTTGTTCGATCGGACTAATCATTATTTCTAGGATGATGCCAAAGAGTCCGAGCCTCAGGAAGACGATCCATGGGCAGGACTTCCTTACACCGTAGATCTTGAAACTGGTAAGCTTATTTGGATTGTTTATCTGTTATCCTTTTTACATTTACGTTTAACGCTTTAACAAAAAAAGAAGGAGTTCTGTCTATTAAAATCGATACACTGAGAGAAATGTTTTATAAAATCAACCAAAGTTTGGTAGAGAAATCGTTTGGTAGTAAAGTGATCAAATGAATTTTATAGTGATAGTTACTAAATATATAGTTGTTTTGACCAAACAATTTGTAATCTTAACCAAATAATTATTTTCATACAACAAATTACAAAAAGTTTTTAGTTTTTTTTTTGTTAAATATAACAAAGTTTTTGGTACCAGTAACTATAAAATTCATTTGATCACTATACTACCAAACGATTTCTCTCAGTGTATTGAGCAAGCTATTTTATAATCGAAGTTAAGGGAGGAATTATAATTATTCTTTTATTTCTCCTGCATATCGTTCGCAATTTTTATCCCATTGTTTGCGTTTATCGGAGTTGATCGAAATCCTGTTTTTGGATACCAATTAAAGAGTCAGTCGGCGCACATGCTGTGCATGTTTCACGTTGGTCCGTGTGCCGGCAAGAACAGCTAAATACATCTGGCGCTCGCGGCTCTTTACGTCGGAAGCGTATCGAATTAACGCGTCAATTTGTAAGAGCCAATCCGAACATTCACTATAGTCCAAGCCTGCCGCACCTGGCCGCACCTTTGCGCGGCTAATTAGCATAAACACGCCGACCGAATGCACTTCGCTGGCCATTCCTTTGGAAATATACCATATACCGTGAAATATCTCATCGCCATGCATCGTGAAAAAAACATATAATTGAAGACGTACGGTCTTAAACGCATTAAGTGCCAAATTATAAACAGTTTAATTACTTTTGTAAAAATTGTGAGCCTTAATAACGACGTTTAATCAAAAGTACTAAAGCAATTAAATTGACTATTATAGTTTTCCATAAATCGCATTTATTAAGTGACGGAAGATTTATATTTATGTAATTAAATAATTTATCCAGTTGAAAAATAGAGACGCAACGTAAGATCAACAGAATTATCGTGCAAATGGAATGTACATCACATATAACAGTTGGTAGCGGACGCGTTAATAGACCAAGCTGCATCTCGTTCTCTTTTTTTTTTTTAATCGTTTCTTTGGCATTCTAGCCGCGCGCTTTCTGTCGCATAATAAAAAGGGAGGTAAGTACGTTAGCGGCGAGAAATGTTATGCGACACGAACCGCATGTGGGAGAATGTCGAGGACACTCGCGCGAATGTCGGGAGCAAGAGAGATGGAAAGAGACTGTAACGAGCGCGCATGCAACGCGCCGCGGCGTCTACCTGCATGCCAAGGTGCACTTTGTTCAGGTATATAACTACGGGTTTCCAGGCAGGCAGGTTCCAGTTCCGGAGGACTCGAGGCTGGGGAGTGGCTTCAGGAACGCCCTCGCTACCTTCCTCCCTACCTCTCCTTTCCAACCCCACCAGCCTGTCCAGCCCTTCTGTCGGGTTCGGTTCCCCCTCTCTCTTTCTCTCTTCTTCTCTCTTCTCTCTCATCCTCTCCCCCCCTCCCTCTCACTCTCTCTCTCTCTCTCTGCATTTAATTACTTTGCGCCCGACAGAATATACGCCTAGCTACGAGACACTCTGCGTCGAGCGTGCTATCAACGGTTGACGAAGGGTTCGCTTGTTAAATTCTCCTTAGAAATTCATATATTGATGTCCCACTCATACGTAACTGCGAGGATTATCTTGGAACAATAGACAATTTTGGGAATGTTTGAGAACCAGGGAAATTTGAACGTTGCGTCGTCTTTATGTAGAACTTGGAAAAATACTCGATATTAGATATTCTAAACAGTGTAAAGCGAATTCTCATATTAAATTACTAAATTATTTTCCTCGTTATTTTTTTCTCACATTTTTATTAATATTTAAAAAGATAAAATTTACATGCATAGAGTTAAGTCTTTTTTTCATTTTCTTTAACCGTAGTATGACATTCAGTTTGTCCGCGTTTCAAAAATAATATTGAAAAACTAATATTAGCGTAAGAGAGCGCTATAATTCAAAGTATTCCTTCGTTTGACGACGAAATGGATTAATCGGACAGAGCGGTAATAACTTTTTGAGCAGAGAATGGACCAAGAAGAGCAGCAGAGCTCATTACGCGGTTATCTCGTCGTCGATCAATCGAGATATTCGGCGCATGGCGTGTATGATTAATGAGTTACTAGACTAATACATAAGAAATTCTTCCATCATCCTTATTCCGTAGGGCTTGATGGGAGAAAATGGTGGTCCGACGTAACATAAAGCAAAAGAGCTGCGTGATGCGTGCGCTGAAGTAGAAATGGCGAGTTGATGACTAGAAATTAATTGTAAAGCTAAATATAAAGTAGTCGAAGCAAATTCTAATGCAGGTCGTAAAGCTTACATTTATATCAAATATTATTTGCAGTTAATCTCCGTTGCAATAATGATACATGCGATTGTTATTACACTGAAAAAGCGATTTACGAAAGTATCTAAAAATTTAACTGGATACAAATCTGAAAATAATTTTGTTGAACTATCAAAATAATTTTTACGGATGTTCAAGCACAATGAGCAATGCTGCAATTTTGATATTTCAGCTAGTTAAATTTGAGAGCCCTATAAACTTAATTTGATGGTCTATAAAAATTATTTTGAGATTTTTATCTAGCTAACTTTTTAAATACTTGAACAAAACCATTCTTTTTCTGTACATATTAATTTATTTAAGATACATGTAGAAAAATATGTGTAAATATAATTAACGCGCTATTGCTTCTCTCGATAATTTGTGCAACATATTTCATATTTGTGATTAATTCATGATTTAATATTTCCATAGTGGACCTAATATCATGAATAAGAAATCCTATTTCTCAGTCTGTATTAATTTTGTTTCAATACAAATTTAAAAATCACAGTTTAATATTTGAAGTTAAGAGTCTTTATAATTAAATATTACAAAAAGTTGCGAAAGAGATATTGATTTTTAGCGCTATTTTACGAAGGAAAATCGGCTTAGAATTTATCTTAAAAAATTTGTGATATGTGCTTATAACGCGAGCTGCATTGGCATTTGCATGAAAAATCATTATATATTCACAAAACGAATTTCGTGCCAATCGCGATATCCGCGCGCAGGGTTGGTGGCTCGAAATGAAAAGAAAAGAGGAATAGATGAAAGGCGGTAGCATATACGTTACCGCCGCAGTGCAAGGTGCTTGTACCAATTTGACGAAGCATGATGGATTATGCGGCGGGTTGTATGTAAAAAATTTACATTCACGGAATAAATTATCATCGCATTGTCTTGAGCGCGAGCGCGTTAGAGACGCCTTGCACGTTTTGTTCAACATATCGTAAATATGTCTCGACTAAACATAAAAATCTATAGGGCCGTGTCTATGTTTTATTCAGCCGATCGTGCGTTACATAATTATCGAAAATATTCTCGCATCACGCGCGGTTCGGCCAAGGTGAAACCTACGTTCCGAACGTCGGTACTATTATTGTGGACATATAGATCTTAATAGTAATGTTCGCGTTCAATCGTCTGTAATAAGCGTAACCAGTCCGTGATACTTTTAAATTTATTATTACGATACGTCTATGCGAGCGGAAAGGTTCGAATAATCGCGTAGCCGACTATTAGCACCTTCGATACTGAAGAACCTTTATCGAGATCGACGTTATGCCGAGAGATCGGTTTTCGTTACGCCTGGTGAGATTCAAGTCGTGTAATGGGCGTTCAACCTCAACAACTCCGCCTTCTTAGATATGCCCGCGACATTATCTGCGACTGCGACTATACGACTGGAAGAGAACAAACCATACGAGATTATCTCGCGCAGAAACTCTATATAAATCCAAAACAATTTACCAATCAGTCGTATTCACTAGATATTCAGTAATGTTACGCAAAGAATGTTTATCAAAACACTACAAAAAATTAACTGCGAAGAAAAAATGGCTCTTCAGTCAGTGAAAGATAAATTTATAAAGCTTTTTATATATTTCTTTAAATTGCAATTATTAACATTATTCGATCACTATTGATATTAACAACAAGCATATTGATATTGTTTATAAAATTAGATTTCTTTTAACTCTTTCGAGTCTAGTGATACACACATGTACCAGTTAAAATATCATATTTTTAATAAATATTAGACTATGTAGTTCAACTAAGACTTGTTTTAAAGAAAATTGTTTAAATTTTAACGGAAAAGTATTACAATATAAATATAATCATAAAATATAAAAAAATATTTATATAGAATCGAAAAGTTCTTGGACTTATCATGAAAGATTTCGACAGTATTATTTTCGCATGACGATTACTCAAATACAATTGAAAGTATAAATGTCTGGTGATATTAATGCATAATGTAATTTTCAAACTTTTCGTATTTCAATGATTAGAAAAATCACTGTTGAGATGGAGAAATGTTATTGATTAATATAGATGCGAGGAAAAACGCCCGTAATAAACAATGTTATTATAATTTAATAATATTTTATTTCTTGGATTCGTCAGATCGTATTAGATGCACTGTTTTTATGTTTTGATTTCATTTTTGTATTTAGCAAAATCCCTTTAGAAATAATTAGACAATATATGTTCCATTTCTAAAAAAAATTTAGACTCAAAAGGGTTAAATAAGCGACAATTTTGATATTAGATACATAGAGAATACCACATGCTGCCTTAATTAAATATTTTTATGGATTGTGTTACAAATTTATCATTGTTGCTAACATTCATAAGATAGCAAACGCTGTTTATTCTAATACTTTGTGTTGCATTCATAATTAATACATATTAATTCTTTCTACTATTTTATTTTATTATTCTGGTAATGTAATGGTAATTGGAATATTTTGTTATTATTATTAATATTTATTCGCTGATACGTAAACGAATAATTACGATGATTAATATTTCAATTGATATTGTATTATTTTAGTAATATATTTAAATGTTTCAATCTTAATATTTCAATCATTACTAGTTAAAGTTAGTCAAAAATTGATGCTTAACTAAAAAATATATAAAGTAAGCTATCTCTTGAACCAAAATGTTATAAACAATTTTCTTTTAGTACAACGCATAGTATTTTCTATTATTTTTTTAAAATAAAAAATCTTTTTACTGCAATTGCAAAGAATATTTTAAAAAATGCTCTTGTTGATGAAGATATCAATACTTGTAATTATCTTTAATCGTGATGTAATCGACAGCAATATAAATTTACATTTTAAAACAAAATTGAATACGAAGCCCGCGAATATTTTGCGTCGTGTTCCGATGAAGAAGCATTTAACTCATAGTACAAAAGACAACGCAATTTCCTCAATATTTCGGTGAATCGAAGGAACGAGCTGTATATATTGATACGACGAGTTATAGAGGGACAGCGAAATTGGGATTGGTGGGGAACTCTCGATGGGAACGCATGCGTAAGCGCATAAAACTGAACATCTGCCACGTGCGCGGGCGGCGCGTAGTGCGTGAACTAAAATCACGAGGGGGAAGAGGGATGGAAAGCATGGCCGCATCCGCCATGCGCGGCCGCCCAAGCACGATCGACTAATTTTCTGTCAATTTCCAATTTCGATATCGGGATTCGCTAATTAAGGGATAGAAGCCGTTAGAGGAGCATGTAAGATAAGAGATCTTATCGAACTTCATTACATTATATTCATGAAGTTCAGAGGTAAAACGGATCAATCTTCTCTGCAGGTAAAATTGAGTTTTTTTTTGCTGTCCTGTTCTGTAGGTGAGCTCATTAAAAGTAGTGCGCGAGTACTTATCCATGAGCTTTTTACCCTACATATGATGAAAGCATCATTTCATGTCGTTATATAATTCTTATCCTTTATTGTAGAGAAACCACAAAGTGAATAATATCTAATCTTCCAAAACTTCATTTAATTAATTTACTTTTTATTTTCTTAAACGATGCAAGAGAAATTTTGAAAGTTACCAAGATAATCTGTTTTGATCGACAACGCGTACGTGAAACGTGAAGTACGTCAGATTGAGTGATTCGTTTTTTTTTAATTTTCATAATCATAATAACAAATTATTTCATAATTACAATCACGATGCTTTCACGACGACGAGCGGATCGTCTCGTATCGTCAAATACAAAAAGATGACATGAAAAAGATAGAAATGAGAAAATGCAGTCGACAGCAAGGAACGATAGACGCAATCGATAGACCGCGTTGTGTTAATTTCCGTTTCGATTCGTCAGGGATTACCCTCAGGGCGGAGGTAGAGGGGAGAAAAAAAATAATATCCGACTATCTCCACGCATGGCAATAGCCGTGACCGATTCCTGCCGAAGTGGATTTGGAATTAGACGCGGGAACCCCACTTCGGACCGCACTCCACTCCGTAACGGGTGCCCCGCGATTCCCGAAAACTCCTCGTCATCCCTCTTTTCGAATAACTGCAAAAAGTCAGCTTCGACTACGATCCCCTCTTCTCTTCGTGCCCTACTTAATCTCCCTAGAAAAACTGGACGTTTCGAGGATTGTAATGGGGAACGAGTGCGCAAAGGATCAAAGGATTATATTTTTGTAGCAAGAAAATTTCTCGTGGAAAGCGACGACGCCCCAGTTAGCGGGCATTCGTTGTTCAGCGGACAATTTTTGTGAACGCGATTCGATTCCTCACCACGTTCCGTGAGGGAATCAATATTTGGAGCTGTGCGTGTTCCGCCATGTTAGGCCAGCTACACGAACGGCGGGGCCTCCATGGGGGATATGTCTGCGAGGGCAGCTGGCGAGGCGTGTATGGGGGTTACAGGGATACTCGGAGCCATGACTTGCTACATCCACCCCTGTAACACGAGCACGCACCATTACTCATATCGCGGCTCGTTGCACGCCACGGATTCGGGACGAATCCAGGAGGGCACTTCCAGGAAGCCTCGGGATGAAAATAGGCGGCAACAATAGCCGCGACGTCATGTCTAGCTTCGTGCCAGAGCGCAATACACAGCGCAAAAATATAATCGCTCCGGTACACTGTGTAACGCAAAAATAGAATCGCATCGAAGTTAAAACATTTTTTGCGAAAGTGCAGCGTTCATAATATACGATTTCACTTTTGAAACGATTCGAACGTAATTAAGCTTAATAGTATATACAAGATAACCATTGTAAAGTTATTTCTTTATGAAATTTATTTAAACGATAAAAAAACGTCTATACGTCAAATTATTCACGATCTAAAACATTTTCTCCTAGAAAGGATTTTCATCCGCGCTCACAAGTACTCATAATACATATACGATTCGCGATAACTGTAGATGAGAGAAAACGTTCGACTTTTGCGACGTGTACCATATTGTGCTTTCGCGTATGTGTTAAATACACAGATTCGCGCGAGAAACTAACTATGTAACTAATTAAATTGTGAATTCCACCTTCGGTGAAAACCGGCCGTTCGTCATGCGAAACGGCGTTGCTCGACGAAATTATCTCGCGAATATCACGCCAGCGCAGAACATACGGGCATTATCTGTAATGAAGGCTGACATTGATAAATATAATTGTAATAACGTATTATGTTTCACAGTACTCGCAAACCGAGTACGAATGCCAATCGCAACGTTCAGCGTAATTATATCTGCCCGGATTGGTCAAGCCAATCCTTCGTCCGAGCACTTTAATTAATCCCTTCGTTAATCTCATATTAATAAAATGGAATACGGAGAGAGAGAGAGAGAAAGAGAGAAAAAGAGAGAGAAGTAGAGAGTCGCTATAGAGCGTCCATTTTAAAGCCGCGTCGACGTGCTCAACAAAAGGGCCGGATTCCTTCTCGACGAGCACGAGCGGTTGCTCCTTCGCTTCTTCGCCACGTCCTTCGTATATCTCAAACGTTTCAATCCTATCGGCGGATTAAAACATTAACATAAAACTCGTATTAGAGTCAAGCTGCACAGAGTGTCGGAGATGACGACAGTCGCCAGTAACGATGAAAAATTAAGTTCGTGGCATCTCCTCTTTCCTCTCTTCCTTTTAGCTTTTCGAACTTCTCGCCGCCGTACAATAGAGCTTGTCTACAGTCTGTAGAAGTCGTTACCTGGTTGAGATCGTCTCTACGATTTTGTGAGGTTTTTTGCAAATCATGCTAGTTCTATAAGCGGCCGATGTGCCTCGCGGCTCGTCGAAATCTCACCGAATTCGACTTTCGACTTCTGCTACCGGATAATAACACAATATGGCCGTTCCTTTTGAGAGGAAAACTTTTCCGTTCAGCATGTTCGTGATGGTAACAGTATTTTTCCGATCGTTTATCGCTAGTCGGAGAAGTTGTAAATTACTGAGAACATCCGAATTTATTAACAACACTTTTATCTTTTTTAAATAAAAATGCATATTTCGTACAACTTCAACATTTCTATTGTTACCGGATAAATCATATTAGAACACGAAGTATTCTTGACTAAGCTGGCTAAAACACGAACTCGAGTATGTGGAAAGAATGCAAAGCCAAACATTAAATAAACAAAAGACTGGATTGCTAGTACACCGAAGCGAGGTTCTTCTGGTAGAATCGTGTTGGTTTAGGATAGATATGTATCAGACCGCATGGGTTAAGGTCAGCCTGTCACCTCAAGTACCATTAGCCCTTTCTAGACACCCTCTCCGTTCTACCTCCAACCTGTCATTAATGCATCAAGGTATTTTTTGTCGATGGTCGACTTTCCTGAGAATCTCTCGCAAGCAATAAAAGGAACGGCTATTTTGTATCAATCAGGCATCGGAATGGACTGTGTATAATGGAAGCAATAATAGTACACGTAGATACTTATTTAAAAGGCATACTTATTCGCAACTTTAATCACAATATTCATTACAATTAGTCATTATTCTTAAGAAATTCAAGAAAGAAATCTGCAAATTGCCATTTCGCTCTTCTTGAAATTCATATAATGAATACACGTAGTTGCAACATATAACCAGAGAAAAATATAACATAACGAAGAATATGCATATTAAACATTCGAATTATAGATGACATTTGAAAGACGAAGTTTTTCTTAAATCGATTAAAATAATTTTACATGATTATGCATGGCGAATTAATCAGAAAAATTTTTCATGAAAACCATTATCTACGTTTTAATAAATTTCTCCACTTATCTCCAGAGGAGACGAAAGTTCTTTCACACACGAAAAGTATGATAATATAATAGTTAGAGATTGACCGATTTAAAATCTGTGTTGTCATGTGGGTTACTATGTCCCGTGGAAGAATTTGTGCATCACCACAACTTGCAACAAGGAACTTTGGAAGCCAAACCGTTATAAATCAGCATTTGTGAGTTAGAATAAGAAACAAGTGTGGTAATAAATTTGTTATATTAGTACACGTTTAAATTAAACATTGCTGTCGAGAAACATTTCTGTAGCAATTCCTATTTTTGTCAAATTAATGTATTTATTAAATTGGCGTGTTTATGCTTTCTCATTTAATTGTTAGTATAATGACCTATTATCATTTTAAAAATCATTTTGTCTGCAGAATTCCAATTTTATTCAAAATGATACCAATTTGTATACTATAAATCTTTCAGTACAAAGGACGTTATTCTGGACATAAAGTCATGATAGCATCTGTCTCTTAGATCACGTTTCTCGCGGACCGACGCTCGACTTCGCTTACTTTTGCGAAGTGTCCAATAAAACTCGGGGTTTTATTGGACAGGCGACGCGTTACAATAAAATATTCCTTACCGTACTTTGCTCGGCGCGAGTTGGACGATAAAGGGCATACCTGAAGGAAGCACCGTCGCTTCGTGTCTGGCCGGTTGGCGAACGCCTCCGAAATGACGGGTTAAGCCGGAAGGAGATAGGTAACGGGAGACGAAGTTTTCGGAAGTCGAAATGAGAAAAATGCACCTTCTAAGCATGACTCGACTACCGCGTGGTTCTCGTGGTGGACGCGTGGCCATCAAAAAGTGCAAGCTAGACACGAAGAGAGAACGTCATACTATGAGGTGGCAACAATGCTCATTGACGGGCACCACCAGATCGAGAATGACTTGTACGTATGAGGTGTTAGCAAGGTTTCTGACCTCGTTTTCAGAATTCTTCCTTGCGTACGAGAGTGCCGTCTTGATTACCTTGCTCTTTCTGTGTGACGAAACGGGAGAACTCGGATTTTGCGACTTAGCCCGCTTGACATTTAATTCCGCGATCTTAATTCCGTGTGTCTTGCTGTTTTTTATTTATTTTAATCGTGTAAGAGATGTGCAAATAGTTCAAATAGTGCATAGAAAAAAATGACTATCAAATCAACAATTCATTGTTTCATATAAGTAAGAATAAAAAATCTCCTTGGAATTTGATAATCTTGATCAGACATAATTTGCTTACATGAAGAAACAAAATTTCTTTATGTTAGCAAATTATGTCTCTTTGAGATTATAAATACTTCCAAGGAGACTTTATATTCTTGCTTATATATGAAACAATGAATTGTTGACTTGATACTAATTTTTTTTCTGTGTGTGAATTGAATCAAATCGAATCACAGTGGATTCAATTCGATTCGTTTTCGAATCTGAAAGACTCGAAATCGAATAGTTCGAAAATTTTGAATCAACAATAAAAATTGGCAATCTATTCGAAATCGAATTATCGATGATTCGATAACTTGATTTCGAATCAATCGGCTATTTTAATCGTTTCATTTATATTTCTCGCACGACCAATCTTGTCAGCGCGTATCAATTCTCGTGTTTGATTATTGATTTTTGAAACTTTTCTATCGTTTCGAAATCATATAAACTATTCAAAATTTTGTGTACACGATAGACAATCATCTCCATAAATGTATTTCATAAATATTTTATAGAATTTAAAATTCTATAAAATTTGAAAAAAAAATTCCTCCATTATATTTTCTCAATGAAGTGCTGTCATACTTCGATAGTAACATAATTTGTACGATAGGTATTCAATGCTCATTTGTCAATATAACATCCGCATTTATTGTCTACCGTATCTATTATACATTTTTATTTAACAAATCACTTTTTGTAATTATTTTCTAAAATTTTTTGCAAATAATTGTCTATTAAAAAGAATCTGCAACGCCAATAGAAATATTTTATTTTAAATTAATATGTAATGTAAATCTGCGAAAATTTTGTTCAAATTCTATTCGAATCAAAGTGATTCGTTTTAACATGAAAATATCAAATTCGATTCAATTCGATTTCGAACATGTTATCAAAGATTCGATTCGATTTGACCTCACAAATGGTTGATTCGCGCACTTTTTAAATCATGTGTAACAATAGAAATTGATTTTGTCCTTTAATAAATTATAGCTGCAAAAGATTCACCGTCTTCGATATAGTTATGATCAGTGCTTAGTGCTCCTTTCTTGATTCTAGATTAAAGAAATCTAACGTGGTAAGATCTAAATATGTCGTGCATGCATTTTTATTTCAGAAACACGGGTCTGTTAATTTTAACCATATCAATTGCACTGTTTGACGTAGCTCTTCGTGTTTACTTCCACGATTACCGAACCGTGTCATGACGTATTCACGGATCTGCAAACTGTTTGCTCGAAAAGAGAGGTGTGACATCGTTTTTGTGAGCGTATTCGATTACGCGGCATGTCCGTTGTCTGAGCGATGACCAACGTTTTTCTGTCGCCATTATTCCCTTAATTACGTTACCTTACCGTGAATTTCGATACCCGACTTCGTTTTACAATTGCCGATATAATTTACGTTCTCATTGTTAGTCAAAAGATTATCGGATGTCCGAAACCAGTAAAGCTGAACGCAACCGTGAAAATACTTAAACTACAAAAATCAGCTGTGATATACTTTCTTCTATAGATAACGAGGAAATTTTACGGAAAAGCATTTCTGAAATTTTGTACGATATCAAAATAATTAAGTGTTACGGTGCTCAAAAAATATACAACATTACAATTAATTTATGCTACTATTCAACTGATTTACTGCTACAATTCCGCGGTCAACGATTCATGTATTAATCATTACCCTGGAATGATGCTTAAAAGTGATTGCGCGTAATTTTAATTTCCGACGGTAAGAACGATGAAGAATTTATCGCCTTGCACATCGTTGTATTAAGTGTTACGGGGGTAATCGTCGAGTCAGATGTATGCTAAAGGAACAGTAAACGGGTTCAGGCCACTTTCCGACGGCATGTTGCTATTGAGCGCGCTGTTGAATAATAAACTCGCATTACGCGTTTGACGAGGAAACGAAGAGAAAAAGTCAAAAAGAGCCGTGTCGGTGTCAGCCGACGTTCCGGAACGAGCCTGGAATATTGGCGAAATATTGGAAAGCACAACTTCATGCAGCCACTATTATTTATCGGCTGCATAAAGTGTCCCAGGCTGCGTTCTTCAGGACAATTCCGCAGGATCGACTGTGTATTGTTACGTTACAGTTTTGTCGATGGTCCTATAGTTCGTTCGCGGCGGCATACTGGCAGATACAGTGATTTGCACTTATTGGTTAATAAATCAGCGCTATGGTGCTACGTTTGCCATTAGGTGCCGATATTCTTCGACATATTCATGATGAAGTGACGTTGGCATGGTAAATTGAAATAGCGTCACTCTCCTCAATAGTCCGGCTTGAGCCACGAAATTCATAGGAAATGACGCGAAACGTTTCAGATCTTGATTGTGGAAAGTAATAAATAATAACGAGTCAAGTTATAATTATAACATTTGCGTTCGGAGTAACCACAATTATTATATGACAAAATATCGATAAACTATATACCCTCCCCCTCCTCAGTTTGAAATGATTAACTTATAAACTAATTAACTTATGATAACTTTGTATGTTAATATAGCACAATAACATAATATCGTCATAATATGATTTCTATCTAACACTTTCTGTTCGACACACGTGTAAGCCTCGTGATTCTGATTAAGAATTGATACGTTATTTTTTCTAGTCTCGAATTTATAACATATTGATAATTTATCTTGATATCTCTTTTGAATTGATATGTTATAACTAGCAATATCAATTTTACATGAAAGACAATTAACGCGACTATATTTGACTACCCTCATGACTCTTACTATGGTTATGGATTTGACTTTTTTTAATATCCGACATTAATCTATAATAATTTTACAATTTTATCTTGGACATAAAGATCTATTTATTATTTATTATATTTATTTATGTGCGTGTCACCCTTAGTTTGGACATTGGCTCTATGTTCTGTTTTTTCGGTCATTCGCGGATAGGTAGGAGATGTCACGTCAATATTTGTTTCAAAGATGCTGCTGTATTTTTAAATTAGTTTTTATTTATATTATTATGTTATTTATATTATTATGTTATTTACCGCTGAAGAAGACTTTGTGTAGCTTGAAACATACGGTCATATTAAAAGTTATTATTCTTAAATTGATAAATATTTATACATATTGGTCCCTTGGTTATATTAAAAGTTAATGTTGTTACTTTGGTTCAAATTTATTAAATACACACATATATAATTTGAAATAATTTTGTTGTTTGCTCGTTATTAGGCCTCTTGATTTCAGATTATTGTTCGTAGTATGATAATATTACATTTTCTGATTTTATTTACAAAATTGATATATTAATACGGTATTTTTGATAGAATACATTTTTATGGATTTTTTTTATTTTCGAAATAGAAGTTATGGTCTATTTAATTTATAAAATTTTCCACTTTTAAAATCAACAATTTATCTGTATGAGAAATTGTTAAACTGTGTGTCGTTGTCGCTAACGATCAAGGATCGACCATGGTCGCAAAGTTTATGCATTCATCAGAGACCTATAGCCACTGTCAAGCAGCCTAGAGTGCGCATAATAAGTATACTGACCGTATCAGTGGCAATTATGAAATTATTCCAATATATGCCGGTGGATCTCGAACTGCGTTTGAATGAGAGTGACGACACAAGAATAAGGGGTATCAATGGAGCGGGCATTTGACAGGATTTAGATAGCATCTTAACAGCGGTGGTTTACAAGCTTTATCATCCAGCGGTTTTAACCTAGTGACTGGCTGTTAGAGTGGCTAGTCACTGTGAGGACTAAATATATTTATGCGAATGTATAAAAATATTGCTAATCATAAATTACAGTAGTAATGGATCTCTTTATCCTCATAAGTTATCTCTATAACTTTCACAATACTTTTGTTCTTTGTACCTGAATTTTTGCATTAAACATTATATGTATATCAACGTTTCAATATCGTTTAAATGTTGTATGTTTCTAAATTATTTTTTTATATAATTATAAAAAGATGTTTAGTAACTTAATGTAACATTGGAACAAACTTTGTGATGAATACAGAATTAATCTTACGATAACTTAATATATGCATTATATATTTTTATAATTTATGCTTAATGCTGAAGTTAAAGTTATAATACAGTATAATTTCTTCCTTCATTTAATTAAAAGACAAGGTCTTTGTTGCAAAGTTGTTTAATTGTTAATATTAAATATCTCTAAAAGCAATTTTTCGATTACATTTTCAGTTTTCTCAATTCGGATATCAAAATTAATATTTTTCTTTATAATTACTTGTCCGCATTTTCGCATAACGTACATAATTATGTTGTAACCCCAGCGTAAATTTTTCTTTTAAAAAATAAAAGATCGTACCTTGTAAGATCGATTGCCACTGCGACCGATGTTACGACAAACGCTATTGGAGCAATTGGCGCGATCCTCAGGGCGAGAGGGAGGTTGCTAAGTCGGGGGATGACTCGGGGCTATGCCAGGGCAAGATGCACCCCTGACTAAGCCCGTGGCACGGCAACGAGGAGCGGATCAAGCCCGGGTATACGTTCCCGGATCGCAGTGGGGAGCCGGAGAATGGCATTACGGGTAGAGAGACCTTCCCTCTCTTCCCACCTCGCCTCCGAGCCGCGTATTGTCTGGCAGCCATATTGGAGTAACAGCCAACCCCGTCGTGATTGGTCCGTTTTTTAACGGAGAGCCCGTGGCTTGGCACAATACTCGACCAGCCCGTGGTTAGGCAATGCCTGGCTACGCGATAGTCTATCAGTCGACTCCATGCTGCGTTCGCTTCGAACTCGTCTGTCGGCGGTGCCCGGGTATTATGATTCTCCTCAAGATCGGATCGTATAACGCAGAGGCGATCCACGCCACGAAGCGATAAAGGGATTCCCCTATTCAGTCCCCAGTTGAATCTGGTTCAGGCCAGTCTAGTCCAATCCGATACAGTCTGACTTGTGTGCGTCGAGTTTTCGCAATTTTTCCCAATCAAAAGTCCAGTCGGAAACCTTTGGCTGCCGTCGACGACAGCAATAATGGCCATTTAAGGTCGTTTACGTGAGACTACGAAAAGCGCCAGTGAAACATTCAAAGGCGCTAAGGAATGCGCCAAGGATTAACCTGCACCTTGGGAGTTCTGGCGGACGGATTAGTTGTTTGACTAGGCATTTTGTTCCTTGTCGAAGTTAGCCGCTATGAAAGATCGATGTTCTAGCTGGAGATTGACGCTGTTCTTGGAGAACGACGTTGCTATTCGAGCTGCAAATTTACAAATAAAACGATGTGTCTAGTGCGAGAACTTAGGCGTATCTTGGCAGTTGTTTGCAATTAATACGCAATAGTTCAGTGACTCAAGTACTGCCATTGTGGTTACTGCTGTGAACGGAGTTTTGGATTACTTTCCGAGTTCTTTGACGTCCAGGATTAGGATCTAGTGGACAAAGGTATGCATAGAAAAGCGTCAAGTGACTGTATTTATATAGTATTGCAGCGCGACTCGGAGTATTGCGTAACACAGGCACGTGTAGTTGCTTTAACGGCAATTTGTCTTAATCGGACAACCGACATGCGACGCTAGATCAAATGTTTAAAAGAGAGTCCAGTTTACACATGTCGTATCTTGTCGATTTTTTCACACTTTTCGTCTCAACTTTAGCCTCAATTATTAATGAATAATTAATATTTTCGGATCGCATATCTTGACGATTATAAATAATAATTGTATCTCATAAAATATCCTGAAGACGATTGATCTATGATCATTAAAAACAGAATCAGAAAAAGTTTGCAAATACTTTTTTAATGGAAAGTTTTATACAAATTTACGCAATGGGTAATGAACAGTCATGTAGTTACTGATTAGTTTAGGTCTTATTATTTCAAACGCAATATTTTTACTTAAAAAATTAACGAAAACATATTTGTTGAATACTATTGTAGGAAATTTAGCCCTATTTATATGAAAAGATGCATAAAATATATTTCGGATAATTTAGTAATTTAGTAAGAAATATATATTCGTATCAAAATTTACAATGTTATTGCTGCATAGTACTAGCTATATTTTTCCCTTCATATATTCTTCGAAGTTGGATGCTAAAGCTATTAATTTTCTTCCCGTTAGAGTTTAATCACGTTAAATTTCTAATAAACTTCCATGTTTAACTAAAAAGATCAACCAGAAGCTTTTAAAGAAATATGATAAGTATGAGACACATCGAGGACGCGTCCATCTAATCGACCGACCGGTTCGCACAGTCGTTCGACGAAACAGCCGATAGTTCGACATTGATCAGCGGCAGGATTGATGATCGCAATTACGATTTATCGTTCACGGCAGGTGACGCGCGACGATTCGCGTGCTCCTTCGGCTTCAAATGAGATGTCAAGCTCCGGTCTGGAGTTAACTGGTACTGGTATTGTCACCCTTTGTCGGAGGGTACGGACGAGATTATCGTGACACGTATACGTATTGTCACCCCCCGGGAATAGGACAATTGTGCCGCCGTATTCGGCCTCGAAGATTCTCTTCCGGCGTCCCGTCGGACACGCCGTCTGTAAACGAATCGGCAAGAGGTCGAACAAGAACGCGTTCTACTGGTCCTCGGCACAGGATCGTCGGCACCGAAAATTCTGTCGAGTAATGCAAGAATTATTATCCAACGCGGCGGATCGTCGGGTTGAAGGGAGAGAAAAAGGAAGAGAGAGGGCGGAAGAAAATGGTCGTTAAGCGTGTGCGCGAAATATGAGAAATGATCTGTCGACGTTCCCGTGGCCGTGGAAAAAGCCGAACGCAGGCTTCAAAGAAGCCGTGGAATTGAAAAAGCCGGAGGGCCGCGCCATTAGATGCAGCGTGATAGAGCGAATTCCGTGCGACGGGCTTGGTCGAAGGAAAATCCATTTCGACAGCAGAATCTCGAGCATCGAGGAAAACCGAGACTTTCTTATTTGCTCCTTGAAATGATAATCATCTGCAATTGCAACAAACTTAATACGATTGGAAGCCCCTCAAACTTTGAACCCCTTATGATTTACGCAATTTCAAAAACTAATATATCGTATTTTGTATATTAAGTGTTATTTTTTGTATGAAGGGTTTGTGATAAATGGAGAATCGGTATATCCTTTCGTAAAGAGAAATTTTATGCGTGTGAGACGAATAGATTTTCTAAAGTAACATATATGAGCAAAGAAAATCCATTGAAGAATATGTAACATTTTTTCTTATTGCAAAAATTTTCTCGCTAATTTTATCTAAAAAAAAAAAGAAAAAAAGATAAGTAGATTTTTCCAGATTTATTTCTTAACTTCAAATTAACTAAAATAACATTTCGTAAGTCTTCTTTACTGTATATTTATTAGATCTATTTTTTTTTATTGGAGAAGAAAAACAAATTTTTTATATCTTTAATGCTTATATATACGATTACATGTACCAAATTTCTATTGTGAAATAAAGACGTAATGGAAATTACATTTTATAAATACCTGTTATAGAGCAGAAAAAGCACGATAATAAAACGCTACAAAAAAATTATACTGCAACCGGTCAAAAATTACGCTTGTACCAATTACGCACACTTCACCACTGTGTATGTGGAAGTAATTTCACCTCGTAATTCCATCGGGCTTTAAATAGGCTTTACGTCGAACGGCAAGGGGCTGACTTCCCTCAAATTATAGACGGCCATTATCGCGCGGTCGGCCTCGCATTTGGGCCAGACAATGGCCGCTACCACTCGTTAATGTAATAGGCATCCAAAAGGTGCGATCTCTCTCTTTACTGGGAGGCACCGGCACTCACCGGTAGGAACCGCGCAGGACGAAAATCCTCCTCTTTCACGGTCAACCTGTCCGTCGTCAGGCGAACCTGCCCGGGTTTCAGGCAGCCCCCGAAAGAGGAATTATTATTTTATGAGATTATTATCTCTAATAACACATCGCCCGGTTACGAGGAGAGAAAGGAGTACGCTTTTGTGTTCGATGGAAATGTTTCACACGTAGAAGTAGCTCGCTCGACCTGCTCGATATTATCGATGTTTTGACCAAAAGTCCAGGTAGAAATTCTAGAAGCCCTTTTACTTGATGTTTTGAGGAAATATCGAACAAATTTCTAGCAAATGATAATCATAAATAAGAAAGTTTAATCCAAATTCCTAAAATTTAAATAAAATATATTATTGCTCGATATGAACAGAGTACACTGAGAGAAAAAATTATAGAGGTGACAACTATAAGGGGACAACTATACAAATTTTGTTAATATAATTATAATATATAGTTAAG
>QKQZ01015545.1:0-15510 GCA_003595255.1 Solenopsis fugax | reverse complement strand
GCTTAGTTTTTGAGATATTTTGCTGTCCAAGTTAAAATGGGACACCCTGTATAATTATATATAATTTTATATTTATTTATGTATGATTATATATAGTTATATATCCATTTATATTTAATTATATACATATATTTATATATGGATATATTTCATGTATAATTATATATAAAAAATGTTTTCCCGGATTCATACAAGCGAAATTACTTCTTACTTATCAGAGAGAGAGGATGGATGAATCTTAGAAAAAGAAATTACATTGCGAAAGAAATAAAATTTCCAATCTAAGAAAATCTTAAGAAATTATACGACGGATGTAGAAGTGCGAGACGTGCGTTTCATTTTTCAAAATGTGTATTATTATTCTGTTATAATAATACATTTATCTTGGTTCATTTAAATCGGAAATAGCAAGTTCGCCCGATGGAAATGTTTCGCTACGAGATAATGCAGAAACAACGTACATTCACCTCCAGTCTTACTCCTACATCCTTCACGTTGTAATTAATTAGTCAAATTCAGTAATGGCTCTTCACATAATTCTGTTATCAGCGCAAAGCGAAATACGAGGTAAGTAGTAGGAGGTAAAACGAACCGTCTACTTTAAAGGCTCCCTTGACAATGTCTAACTCGTTTTTTGCCACGCAGTGGTAAGTCCCGTGGTCCGATGAAGTCACCCTCATGATCCTCAGCTTCATCTTCAGCTTTTCAGAATAGTTTCACGTATTGTAAGACACCTCATTTGTTGCTAACGTATAGCAAAACGAGCAGAAACAATTTATTACCGGAACTTAGGTGTATAATGAAATCATGTCCGTTGAAATGAAAAAGAGGACTTTAACAGTTGTAATCGCTTGAAAAGCGATGTAACATGCGCCGCCCTGGCGAAAATAAATATCGGAGCGTAAGTAGAAAGAAAGGGGAGAATGACAGAAGCGTAAACGCGAAAAAGAACTTTTTATAGAAGGAACAGTGGTTTGGCAAATTAATATAAAAAAATAAAATATTAACTGCACATGATGAATACTGAATTAAAAAATGATAAATTGTATTTGTGAAGATCGGTATGTCATAAGCCGTTTCCGGTTTCATCTGTTCTGTGTATAGAACGAACAGTTTTGCTAAAGTATCTAAAATTTTTATTAGATACAAATCCGAAAATAATTTTGCTAGATTATCAAAATAATTATGACGATGCTAAGTGATGTAAAAAGTTTTGACATTCTAGCAAACAGCTTACACATAAACATCTAAAATAATTATTTTAAGGATCCATCAATGACCCTTGATATGACAATAATGTTGAAGACAATCTAAAAATAATTTCCTTTCTAGTTGAATTTTTAGATACTTTACCAAAGAAAAACGTGCTTTTTGTATAGGAAACGTTTTAAAAGTTAAACGCTTCATTTGCATTTCGATGTTTCAATTTATGTTATCTAGAAGTTTACACTTCAACTTTTCTTTTACATTCGACTCATGTTTAGAGATGTACAATTTACAATTAAAATTATATTTAAAATTATGCATCGCGATTGCGATCTTCCTTCGCAGTAAGTGTGATATATATCACATCGCGATTTTTATCTTACATTTATAATTATACGTAATTTTTTCCTTTCTAAAAAAAGACATGTAAAGAATATATCGAAGTTATTGTTGTTGCTTTTCCATGATGCCGATTGGTTCTCTCGCTGCGCTAACTTCGTAAGCGCAATTTTCAATCCCGCATCATTTTATAAAATAAAAAAATTATATTGGTTTTTTTTATTACGTGTTGGTTGAACTGCTTGCGCGACATAAAAAGAATTATACAGAATATTTTATGTTAAACAAAATATCAAATAACTCTATTAATTAATACAACACTTGTGATTATTAAATTAAATTAGAGAAAGTAAAAACAAAATTCTCTAATTAAATTAGAGAAAATAAAAATGTAGCTATTTATAAATATATATTATTATAGATTGGCAAACAAGTCATGTCGTTTTTTTTCTATGTAAATGAAAGACATTTTTTCATACAAAGTAAAAACTTTCATTTACATAGAAAACAAAAGGACATTTTTTTGCGAATCTAATACAAACGTTTAGTCACAATATGAAGAAATGCAGAGTACATTTCTTTTATATCTTGCCATATGTAATAAAAACTTGTGTATAATGTCCACAATGATTTTAAATTTATTTATTTTCTTAAGTTTATTTATTTTCTCAATTTTCTTAAGTTTCTTCTATTAAATATGCCACATTCTATAAAATTTTAACGAATTAATGAAAAGAGACAAATTTCAAACAGATTAATTCATTCATGTCTGTTGTTAGAAATAAGCATTAAAAATAATCGTTTCATAACATTAAATCATGTAAAGGTAATTTTTGTTTTATCATTTTTCTATATAAATATTTAAAGAATAAATTTAATGAATAAACTTGATTACAATTTAATTTTAAACTGCATTTGCGATTTAAAATGCGATTTTTTTCGTGTTTAAAAATCGAATTGAATCTTGCGTTGCGATTCAAGAAAAAAAATTGTGGTACCAGCGATAAATCGCAAACTCGCGTATCTCTACTTACGCTCCGATTTTTATTTTCGCTAGGGCGATTTGGCGGAAGTCCGCGGAATTATGAGTTCGTCGGGTTACCTTATAATTATCGCGCTTGTCGTAAATCTCCATTCTGTGCTTATCCGACAACGACAACATTTTCACACGACGACCGTCAGTGCGTTCCCAGTATACCATCGGCTCAGGAAAGCCTTCCACCTCACATTCCAATATCGCCGAATTTTGGTTTTGCACGGCTATCGCTTCTTTGCGTATACGAATGAACGGCGGAACTGGAACGCGATCGATTATCAATTTTACCCATATCTGTACCTATCGATTCGAGCAAAACTGGTTCTCTCTTTCGGGGAGTTATTCTAATAATATCAAAATCCAGAAGAGATATTCATGCTTGTTACCTTGCGGCCGCACGCGAAATTTTTTAAAATTTTCAAAGGCGCGCTTATTACCGATACTTTTTTCACATTCATATTGAAGAGAATACATTAAAGTAATATAGAGAATATTCAATATATAATATAGAGAATATTCAATATATGTTAATATTTAACATGATATAAGAAAAATGTATTTGTAGGGTTTGGAAAGTTACAATTATAGAATAAAAATAAAATAACAAAATTAACAGTCAAAAGTTTTAAAAAAGTGTTAAAAATACATATAATACTATTTTATATTATAAAAAAAATTTTAATGTTTTTTCTCTTTTGATTTCTCTTTCAATTCAATTTGTGAATCTTTGACTACTGACAATTGTTAATGAGTCAAAATATTACCAAAAATATAAAAATTTCATAAAATATTCTAGTATTACGTTTGAGTATCTGTGTAAAATTCGAGCACAATTTACTTATTGATTTAAAAGTTAATTACTTTTATCTTCACTCTTGATTCTTATGTAAAATCGCGTTTTGCAGTACTTATTTGCAAATTTGATGGGAAAGTAGCATTATCAATTAAATCAAAATTTTCAGATATACTAATAAAACTTTAATAAATATTCGTGCAAAAATTCATTTAAATTCACTTACTCGTTTAAAAGTCATTTATTTAAAACTACAGCTAAATATAGTAATTTTACTGCAAAAACCATTATAAATCAAATTTTTCGTTATTTTCTTCTTTCCAACTAATTTCAGAGCCATAATTCAGGCATTCGCGACCAAAATTTTTTGTTGTTAATTAAAAAAAAAGAATAAACCTAAAGAAGTCTTCAGGTTTTAAATTTCAATAACTTTAACTCGTATTGTAAAACACCCTTAACTTTATTCTAATTAAAAAATTTTAAAACGTCAAAAATTTAAGAAAAATACATGTGTATTTTTTTTAATGGAAATCAAAAAGTACTTACATTTGACTTCAAGCTTAAACCTCTTGGACTGTGCCGGCGGTATTCCGTTATCAGCGTTGCACATATACTCGCCCATGTGCTCCCGGTTTACCACGCTGATGTTGAACGTTTGGCCCGTAACAGAGCTCACTGGAGTCACAAGATTTATGGGAATGGTTCGTTAATCCCGCTCTTATCCGCTCGCTACTTATTACTAGAATTAAAGAGTCCATTTATACCTTGCCAGGGGCCCATGGATATCATGGAACCGTCTATTTTGGTCCATTGTATAACGGGCTCTGGTTTTCCACTTGCTACGCATCTCAGCCGTATTTTATTGCCTTCTTCCACGGAAATCAAGCCGCTTGAGTTTAACGGCGGTCTGATATCTGAAAAGTCCCCCCCCAATTCTCGACGATTGTGAAATCTTCCGTAAAAAAATGCAGATATCGCGAATATTGTGAATTGTGATAGTCAATACGATGGAGGGATTAAATTCGCCTTGCGATAGTATAAAACAATATAGTAAATAATATAAAATGTTTTAACGCTACAAATTTTAATGCTACAAATTTACAGCTCGCGTAAAAAGGGAGGAAAAAAAATAACGATTTTGTTAAAACAGTATATATTTTAAAAGGTTTTTCAAAGCATTAGATTTCGTTTGATCTTTTATTTCAGTGATGCGCGGGTTTTATGCTTGAAAACATGTGTTCGAAAAAAAAGAGATTTATATTTATACTAAAGATAGTTCTTACCTACAATGGATGGCGGTATTAATATGTCATCCACATTCTTGTAATCGTTCGGGTTTACCTTGTACGCCTGTATGCCTGGCTTGCCGTCCTTTCCCGGCGCTCCTGAATGACCGGGTGGACCTATGTCGCCTGAAATATGTACGAGTTGATCTGTGAAATAAACGAAATGAAGGAGTCACGGTGGCGTTACTTACCGCGTGGTCCTGGTGGCCCTTGAAGCCCCTTTTGCCCTGGTCTTCCTAAATGAATATAAATGTCAATTAATATTTTATCTTATTTGAGGCATTAGGACGACCTTGTTGTACAGGAAAAGAACGATTTTATGAAAATATCTAAAAATTTAGCTGAATGCAGGTCTGAAAATAATTCCGTTGGACCAAAATAATTATGTAGAACACTCAAGCTGATTGATAGACTATTAAAATTTGCAGCATGTATGAAGTTTCTTCATTATTATTTGGTACTTCACAAAATTATTTTCAGATCTGTATGTAGCTAAATTTTTAGATACTTCAGCAAACTCGTTTTTTTCCGCTTACAAAATTATATCTTACAAGTTAATTAAAATGTAAACTGTTAATTAAAATGTAAATCGTAAAAACAACGTTTTGTAGGAACATAAATTAAAAAACTAAATTTTCAATTTAGAGGATCACGGAAAAAATTTAATTTAGCAAACTGAGAGATTAGATTTCTCTCGCGACCGTAAGTAAAATACATTTTTAAAATTATAACGTATCAAGATTATGATGTACAAAAAAGGTAAAATAAATTTTATCTGTAAGTTAAATAAATATGAACGTTGCGGAAGAAGCTATTTTTCATGCGAAATTTTTATTTTTTGCATTCTTTTTCCACGTCGAACCTTCTATTGAAACGCAATATTGTCAAGTAATTCTACACGGAAAGAACAGTTTTGCTGAAATACAGATCTGAAAATAATTATGTTGAACCATTTAAAAATTTGTATCGGATGCTTAATCTGGTTGCTAGAATATCAAAACTGTTTGCAACAACATTATCATGCTTGGGCGCTCTACATAATTATTTTCTGATCTGTATCTAATTAAATTTTTAGATGCAGCAGTAAAATTGTTCTTTTCGTGTGATACATTCAAATATACCGTCCGTTCCGTTTCTTCCAGGCAATCCAGATGATCCGTCCAAACCCGGTTTACCGTTACTCCCGGGAACGCCGTCTAGACCACTTCTACCAGGAATGCCGTCTAAACCGGGCTCACCCGGCACCCCATCCCTTCCGTCGAAGCCCGGTGGCCCAATGTCACCCTTAGGCCCTCTGAGACCGGGATGACCAGGCGCTCCCGGAGGTCCGGTCGGGCCCTCTAGTCCCTGAATACCTGGCAAACCCGGTTCGCCTGGCGGACCCGGATCTCCAGGTGCACCGGGAAGTCCCGGTGGACAATACTTCGCGGACGAACGACAAAAATTCTCGATCGCGTCGAACTGAAACGCAAGTGAGTAAATACACAGAATGCTCGATTTTACAGAAAAAAAGTATCACAGTAATACATTCTAATTAACGCAATTATTGTTTTCTATATAAGAAACTATATATATGTACACACACACACACACACACACACACAATATATGTAATTTTTTTAAAAATTTTAAGTTTAATAAGTTAAGGTTGTGTTAGGTTTCCTACAAAAACTAAAGAAGTTTATTCTTTTATGTAAATCTATGTTATGGCGTCAAATAATTCTTTATCAGCACTGTCACATCGTGAACATATTATGAAGCACAAATAGGTAGTAAAAAAATTTAATAAAATTTCTAGCAAGACCTAAACAAGTCCAGATATTATTTTATTTTTATAAATGAATTCTCAAAATATTAATCCTGGAGTCCAAATATTTATTCGTGTCTATCTGTTTACGTCCGGAAAAAAATTACCATATTTATACAAAAAGAAATATAAATAGATATTTTTATTAAGAGCAATTTTTTAAATAAAATCGTGTAAATAAAAAATAAAAAAATTATTTTTTTATACTTTAAATGTTGCCTGTTTTATTTTTATCATTATTATGTCATAAAAAAAGATAAATGAAAAATTTTATGAGCTATTTCTTTCTTAAAACATAAGGTACAATCAAATAGAAATAATTTAATTTTAATTTACAAATATTATAACCTTTTATTCGAAGATATTCTGTTATTTTTTTGTCCAATACTTTTTTCTCTTAATTCATGAAAATTATTCTTGAATAATAAAAATGTTTTTCTTGATAAAATTATAAAAACTATTTCATGTAAGCAGGAGAAATATATCTGTTTAATCTCATTTTAATATTTGAGAATAAAGAATATTCTTGTTTTCAAAACAAAAATATTCTTTGTTTCTGTATATGGTACATAGTTGAAACCTAAATCTTTCTGTACTATATTAAAATATCTAAAATTGTAGTTATTGCTGTTATAACGAAATGTCGTGACCTAATTCTCTGCAGACGTCTTGAATTTTTCAATTACTCGTCCTTCTCTCCTGTAGTAATATATTTAAAATATTTAAATTTAAGAACAAATTATCATGAAATATAAATGGATGTTGAAATTGAAAATTATTTCTGTATATATTTTCATTTAAAATATAAAGCAAGAAGTCTTAAGCGATATCTCTAGTTTTCTTTTCAGATCTAATTTTCGTGTTGAAATAATGAAAATGTTATAATACGTCGATATTCGCACGTACCGTTATCGTACGTAATTTAATGGCGCTATTTTAGCATAATCATTTTATGGGGGAAAATAGGCGTAACGGATACTTAGCAGCTACCTCCAAGTATCTTTTACATACGCATTGTTCTATATAGATAGACGGAAAACTCGTCGAGGAACATCGCGACAGCACTCGACAAGTTTGTGGAGAGTATTCACGGGGATGTATCGCGAAACAGGTAACTAGTTCTAACAATCACAGAGAAACTGACTTGTATTCGTGTGTCGGCGTTCAACCAGACCCAATCCTGACCTCCGACCACCGTCGGCGAGGACGCGGAGCCGGATACCATCGGGGAGGCAGTTACCTTCTTTGTACCCTGTATCTCCTTGTCATCTCGGATCTGCAACCGAGCGGCCCGAGCAATCCCGCGATATTAAGGCGAAGATCCGAGATATCCTCGAGAAATTAAATTGGGGAGAAGTCAAAGCCCTCTGGCTCTTAGCAGATCTCGGAGAATTAAACGCCGGGGGATTAGAAAACGAAATTTCTCTCGTCCGCAAAATTTCAAAATAATTTTCTTTCCTTTTATTGTATTCATCTTTATTTCGTGTAATTGCGTAAAGCTCTAAGTTAAGCTTTCTATTTCTCGTTGCGATGAGACTTCGAAAGTCGTTCCTCTTTCTTTATTTAACACTAGAAGCACCGAGCGATCATTATCGACCGTTTCTATTTTTTATTTAGATTAATATCCTATTTCCTGTGCCAGAGATACGATTCTAAAATTACTTCCTCGACTTTACTTTCATTATCCCGATGAAATATTTGCTATTCCATCACTTTCTTTTTCATAATAATTCATTCTCTTGATTCACTTAATGAGTGAAAACCCAGCAAACACAGAATATTGCAGCAACATTGCAGCAATGTTGCAATGTTGCTGCAATATTGCAACATTGCTGCAATATTCTGTGTTTGCTGGGAATAATGTCGGCGCTTCTAGCGTTAGAGAATTAGACTTTCGGCTTCACATAGAATCGGATCTCCGGATCGATTCCTCTGACTCTCCAGACCACTGTCTCTCTAAGCTGTTTTGTACATACCCGACTGGATATATCCGAAACGGCGTTGTCCTCGGCGGTTGGCAGCGCGCTGCTGCGTCTTCGCCGCGGAATTGCCACGGCCTCCGGCGGGTACTCGCTTTTTACCCGGCGAAGATCACTCTCCACGTTCGTGACGTACTTATACAGATAGGCAGACGTAAAAAACTGAATGATAAATTGCAGCAAAATGAGAGCGAGCAACACGCGCGGCTGGAGCATCCAGCGTTGCACCAGTAATGCACTCTTGCTGTTCATGTTGACGGAGCTTTACTTTCCTGCGAAAAGTCGCATTCTGAAAAAACCATTCTCGCGGCTGATTACCGCCGATTTAAAAAAAAAGAAGTTAATAAATGAATAATAAGAAACAGATTCTAATCGAGAAGGGTGAACGAAAGATGCACAGTCGTCTCTTCAGAATCGTTTTAAATGTCAAATATTACTGGGATTGCTTCCGTCGAATTATTATTGCTGGTCACCCACACAGCACAGCATAGCAAAAACATTACAAAACATTGCTACAATGTTTCAGCGATAAAACATCCGCTTCAGAAATATTGATACGTAATGTTGCAGCAACATTGCAGCAACGATAAAACATCCGCTTCAGAAATATTGATACGTAATGTTGCAGCAACATTGCAGCAACGATAAAACATCCACTTCAGAAATATTGATACGAAATGTTGCAGCAACATTGCAGCAACATGTACAATATTGCATTAAGATTGCTGCAACATTACGTATCAATATTTCTGAAGCGGACGTTTTATTGTTGCTGCAATATTGCTGAAACATTGTAGCAATATTATGCAATGTTTTTGCTATTCTGCGCTGCACAGGATGCACATAGTCATGTCTTCGGAATAATTTTAAATTAAATATAAAATATTACTGGATCGCTTCCGCCGAATTATTATTGCTAATCAATAACGTAATCGTGGTTACACGGACGTGCGAGCGATAACACGCCGACGTGTATATTAGCGCGAAGACGCGGCGCGCGGCAGAACGCAACTATTTCAATTGGATATCTCTGGCACGCCGCAGGAGAGAGAGATCGGGGGAGAGAAGCGCATAGATCTGTGCCGTCTGATTGGTTACTATCAAGCGGAATTGACTGTGCATTACACTTGCACAGCATTCGCTTCCGTCTCTCCTACGTCCTTTCGTCGCTCTCTCCCGTTCGCCGTCCGCGTCGATGGTCTCGATGCCAATTTTCATTCCGTAAAAACTATCCCGAACGACGATCGCACTTCCGCGGCACTCTCACTGAAAAAAAAAAAAATTTACTTACGGCTTATTCTAATTGTCTTTTATTTTATTTCACTCGCGCAGCGCGACACGTCACGTAATCCTTTTCCTTTTTTTTTTTCTTACGCGGCGCGCGCGAGAACACCCGCGGGCGCGTTGTCGAGAGCGCAGTTTACACGGCGGTTTGCGGTATCCGTCTGTCCTAATGTAAACTAATATATAAACTGTGTGAGCCGGTGCCGTCGTCGGCTCGGCTCCGACGAGACGCATGCGTGAGCATTTCTCTGTGTATTACACCGCAGCCAATTGTCATACATTGCACGTGTGCGACGTGCGTGGCGTGTCGTGGTGTGTGCGCGCCGACGACGACGACGACGACGACGACGACGACAACGCGGCCTGGGTACCGCACGTTCGTGAATGTACGCTCCGTTTTGTCCGGACGCCACAGTCACACCCGAGCGCGTGTCAATGGGACGCGTTCCAGTCTTAATTAAAAAAAAGGGAAGAGAAAAAAAATCGATTTCACGCTGCTACAGCCGCTTGTAACAGGCTCCCTTTCGCGCAACGCCTCGTTACAGCTCGCGCCCGGCGGCGAATTATCGCTTGACGATAGTTAAATCGGAACTTCACGCCTGGTGGAGATGTATAGATTTCCAATGAATCGCATAATTATTATTCCGTATGCGTCATATAAATTGTAACTCGGCGATATCGGGACGGAAACGAGAGACAGAGAGAAACGAGTCGGTACATCTCCTGTGAAAAAAAATATTTAATACACAAATATATATATGCAAAGTTTCTCTCTTTTAAGAGAATTGTAATTAGCTGCATTGAAATATCACAGTACAGAGACCCTTCCCAAGTTTGACGAAGGTACATATAAATGAATTTTCATTAATGTACATATTATACATATAGTACATATTATACATTAATATCTATTGTACAGTTATTAGAACTAAAGGGTTTGCTTAACGTTAATCGTGTGAATCCTCTTGGCTGTCGGTAGAACACTGTTCATCCTTTTTGTGTAGGGCAATTTCTATATTATGTTCGGGATCTTCTGTCGTGCTTAAGTCTACATTATGCTTCGAGGCCTGTGGACAAGCGAGTCGCGTTAGAAAGTGATAGGGTAAATGAACCTAATGACCTAATTATTGACATTCCTGAATACTGGAAATTCGGGTTTTTTTTTTAATTAGAAGATTGAAGTCTTATTTTTAACGAAATGTTATAACAATAAGTAATTCTTTAATAATTTAAATAAAATTAAATACATTCTGTAATATAATAATATAATTGTAATAATATAATTTATAAATTAAAAATAAAAAAACATTTAGGATCAAATTTCCAATATTTGGGACACTGTCAGTAAATGAAAGCCATTTATTCTAATCACGTTTTTGTTTTCTTTTAGTATTTTTTTCTCTTACCAAATCCAATGACGCTAAAAAATATCTGGCCACTTCGCAAGGGCGTTCCTTCTGAACAACGGCGTCGAAACTGATCTTTTGTTTGCCACTCGACTTCAAAGTCTTTATAATTCGCGACGCATAGTCGCGAATACAGAACGTCGATCGTTGCTCGGCGTCGCGTAACTTGGGCTGTATCATTTCGTGCCACTTGTCGACAGTTTCCTGAAATTGCGATTTATTTTGTTAGCACTCTACTACGATTTCCTTTCTTATCAATCTTATCAATCGTCGGTTGACTTACCGACGAGAAATGCGGCGAATCCGATCGAAACCAAACGTCACAGAAACTTTCATGCGGAGGCGACGTACTTATAGGGCTCGGACTGTGAAATTCAAATATCTCGTCATCGATAGGAGTCGTAACGTTATCATTGGCATTCGTCGTTATGCTATCATTGACATTCGTCGTTATGCTATCATTGACATTCGTCGTTATGCTATCATTGACATTCGTCATTACATTATCACTGGCATTCGGCGTTACGCTATCATTGACATTCGTCATTAGATTATCATTGACATTCGTCGTTATGTCCTTGTTGGTACGCACATCCGGTTTCGTGTTAACGCATAATTGAAATCCTAAAAAATCTAACTCTGCATTCGTCACCTCTTTATACTGCAAAGAATCGTACTCTTGTATATATTTCATACAGAAACGTTGCGTTGCCTTAAACATACTTGGTCTATCTGAAAGATGAGTCGTTTAGTACAGATTGATAAATTGACAACGGACGATTTTAAGAAATAGATTTTGATGGATTTACCTTTTTGCGAATGACACTTTTCTAAACCATGTAGGAAATTTTTTCTAGTTACATTTTGCCGTTTTTTACACGTAAGTATCTTTCGTTTCAACTGTAAATAAATAACTCAAAAATATTATCAGAACAAAACGTCGTTAATTAACAATGAAATTACAATATTACATACCAGTTTCGGCGCAGATTTTGAAGTAGAACGTTGTTGCGTTTTGTTATTTTTACTGTCATTCAGAGGGGGAGTATTAGAATTGGTAAGTGATTTTGTTTTCATTAAATCTCCATTTGTATCATTTAACGACGTTGGATCGTCCGTCGATGAGGTTCTAAAATATCAACATTTTCAAAACTCTAACAAATTTATCGCATTACGGTAGAGGCATTACAAATAAAAATACCTTCTTCCTTTCGAATTCACCGACTCGGGGGGGCTATCTAATAAACTGCCGACGTCTATACTTTCCTTAATATTGTTGTTCAAGCATTGATCCTCAGAATCATTGTTATTCGATAAAATGGTATTTTCGATATTAGTTATTATCGGTGAGCTTATGGGTGTATTTCGACACGACTGACTCGGAGTATTGGGAGCCATGTCGAGATAACTATTGCTTGAAACATTCATCGATGTATCGGTCTCGGCATCTTTAGATAAAGAAAGATTTTGTTGGTTCGTTTCGAAAGATGTAGCTAAATCAGATATCTCTTCTGACGAATTGTCGTCTCTTTCGGATTCGACATCCGAGTTGTTTTCATTATTGTCGTCGTGTATGATAGAATCCGCTGTTGACGTATCGCAAAGTCCGTACGAACAATTCAATGAAGATTTTCCTTTGTCGTCGCCGCAACAAAAATCTGAAACGCAGATAATTTTTAAAAATATTCGGCTAAATCACAAATTTATTTGCACAATCAATCGCATACCTCGAGGTGCAAATTCGTCGACCAATATACCGTCCATACTTATATTTTGATTGCATCTACAAAATATTATGTGATCAGTTTATCCAAGTACAAAGTTCAGAACGCTATCACAAAAAAAATATTTACTCACCGAAAATCATATTTCTTGCCGATAACTTCCCCATTTACATCATAAATATCGGTAGAAACATGCTGTACGATTGTCTTTTCTAATTGAGGAAATCGGCGACTTTTAGATTTGATGTTATCATGCGCTATATGATTTTTTTTAATATCGATATTCTTATCTACTTCTGCTGCAAAGTTGACAGTTTTGAACTCATGCAAGAACATGTCAGTCTTTCTGTCTCTTTTCTTGGTGGGATTCTTTGCCCCCTCTTCTTGCCTGAAAGATATAATTTTGTATGTATCAATTAAAAATAGTAACTTTTAATTAATTAGCGAACTAAAAGATTCTCTCCTTTCTGTTTTACAATTTTTTTTTAGATTAATTCTTAATACACACGTCATTTAAATGATGCATATTTCTTTTCTTTAAAATACTAGGAGAATTGTAACTAATTGTAATATTTATATAACTTCTTAAATACAAAAGCTTTTGATATTGCCATCTCTAAAATTATAAATAATGAACAAAATTTAAAGACTAAAAACTATAATTTGTTATTTAAAAATATTTTCTGTACAATATTAACAAATATTAATGTGGAAAAAAAATTGTTTATAATGATTTTGTAGTACCAAGTGACATTGCCACATTTTCGCTAGTCATATTTAAAGAGAATTATATAATTCATGAGCATTTCATACTTTTACATAAAGATTACATAGTAAAATGTCGTATTTTTAATTCCATTTTTCTTTATAAACTTTATTTTTTCTTATGACTATAGTTTTTCAAAATCCTTATATTTTGTTTGTGATTAAATGACTTAAAATTCTCTTTCCGATAAGATTCAATGCTATAAAGTTGCTGTATAAAGTTATTTAAAATAGACTATATGGTCAAAACATTTAAAAAAATTTAGAAACGTCAACATATTATATTAATTATAAACTCGTTTTTAAAATTTCATCAAGTTTTTATATTACGTGAAAAGATTGGGAATCTCCACAATAATTTTTTTTGTAAAAGTAATGAGAATTAATCCAGATGTTAAACAACCCAATCCTATGAAGTAAAGAACTGGAAAATCATTCTAGGGATTGTGAAATATCACTTACTCGTGAGTTGACAATACATTTCTACAATTTTCAGTTTTAGTCCACAGAGATTCGATTCTGTGGACATACACTGCCGTGGAGTTTTGCAGGACAAGTCCAGCCTCTCCGAAACTCTTGTTGCATGTAGTGTTGAACAAGGAGCAATATTGCTCCAGAGTCTACAACAACAGGAGATTTTATTTTCGTTTGTTGCCTTCATAGTGATGCAGTAATTCTACCACATACCTCCGAGAAGGGAAAGTTCCATTGTGCCAACTCTCTCACTGGCTTCGTAAGCTGCAGACCGATATCTTGCACGGTAACCATCTTTGCCGTCTCATGAACGTCACGATCCGCGTGCAAGTCATAAATCTGTCAATTACTGCCCACTGAAGCGCCAATCTCAACAATGCTATCTAGAAAACGATAAAACGACCGAAGTCCATTAAAAAAGAAAAGGGAAGTACCTTCTACAAAATAATACAAATGTTTTTAGCAAGAAAAAAACAGGTCAAAACTGGACACGACGCCCGCGGATTGTTTTGTCACAGACGTCAATGTTTTGGCGGGACGTCGATGTCGCGTATTACTCAGGAAAAAAAGACTAAGATGACAGCGATATTCGATTATTTCGTTCAGTAGCACCGTGCGCGTAGTCTCTTTTTTTTAAATATTTACAACGTTCATTCAATTATCTTACTCTAGAAACGAGCACTTTCCTTTCTTAGCCTAACCTAACCATAACAACATCAGCCACAGCAATCGCTGTTCTGCCGCGGATCACACAGAGCACATAGATTGCGTTTGCTGTGGCGCTCCTGCGCATGCAATCCATAAATCACTGGACTATACTACTGGAACGCGCACGGCTATACAATCGTGTGTTATGCTGTGATCTGAGAAAGAGCGTCCTAAGAGGTATCTTTATCCTTCTTTATCCTGCTGACTGCGCACGCGTAGTGAACAAGAGTGGGAATGGTACAGTCCCGTGAAATATATATTAGTTCTAAATCTATATACTTGAGATCCTGACTGTCAATGAAATTTTTGGTCATATTGTACTAGAAAGGGACAAGGATCCCTCTTAGGACTCTCTGTCGGATCGCCATCTAGCTCCCGTGCGCATTCCAATAGTATATTTCAGTGACTATACCGAGCATTCAAGGAATGGCGATAAACTTCACGCGTCAGAAATTACTATATTTGAAGAAACATATTTTAACAATAATAATTGCATAATTGATTTATTATTAAAATTATTAAATAATTGTATAATTATATAATTACACAGGGCTCCGTTTTTAGACTTCTTTTCTGTTGTTTGAATAAAATTTATCATTTCCTATGTATTTTTGCGTGCTGAACACGAATTCGGCAAGCAAACCCTTACGAAAAAGACGCACGGGCTAGGAATTGTAATCCATGTGATTATTGTAATCTTGTA
>QKQZ01015544.1:0-13061 GCA_003595255.1 Solenopsis fugax | reverse complement strand
GGCGCGGATCTCTCTCGCTCGCGGCGCGTTGGACGGCACTCACTTTACTGTCCTCCCACGACGATTCATGCTAATTCAACGAGAAACATCGCGCGTGGATGATATCGGAAATAGCGAAGGAGTGTCGCGACGTATTGCGAGCAATTTGCCGTCCCGGCCGTTGGTCTCGAATCGACTGTTTCTTCTCCAACTCGCAGTCACGTCGATGCTAACGGATCGCCATTTATACGATCCGCAGGTGATTAAGGTTTCACAACGAAAGGGTTCTTGGAATGCTTCTCGATTAAACGAAGCTGCAAACCTGATGCTGTAAACGATATATTACGGGCGTATTACTTACTGCCTCTGCGAGAGGCAAGTCGGAAACGATCGACGACGTGACCGACGACAAAATGAGCTTTTTGAGAACAGTTTTGGAACATTCCGACGCGATATTTCCTTTTTAATCGCCGCGTTTGAACAGCTCATTCTGGCCGGCGGCTAAACGTATAGGGGCAATAAAAATGTGTGAAAGTTGCGTGGACGAATAAGTAATCATTAACGGATCCAATTCATACGCTGAAAAATATTGGCAATAAAATGTCGTGTTACGTCAATTCTTAACGATTATCCTTACTTGGTCGGCTTTATCCCCCGGCGAGGAAGAGAGAGAGAGAGAGAGAGAGAGAGAGAGAGAGAGAGAGAGAGAGAGAGAGAGAGAGAGAGAGAGAGAGAGAGAGAGAGAGAGAGAGAGAGAGAGAGAGAGAGAGAGAGAGAGAGAGAGAGAGAGAGAGAGAGAGAGAGAGAGAGAGAGAGAGAGAGAGAGAGAGAGAGAGAGAGAGAGAGAGAGAGAGAGAGAGAGAGAGAGAGAGAGAGAGAGAGAGAGAGAGAGAGAGAGAGAGAGAGAGAGAGAGAGAGAGAGAGAGAGAGAGAGAGAGAGAGAGAGAGAGAGAGAGAGAGAGAGAGAGAGAGAGAGAGAGAGAGAGAGAGAGAGAGAGAGAGAGAGAGAGAGAGAGAGAGAGAGAGAGAGAGAGAGAGAGAGAGAGAGAGAGAGAGAGAGAGAGAGAGAGAGAGAGAGAGAGAGAGAGAGAGAGAGAGAGAGAGAGAGAACCGTCGTACAAACCATAAATTATCTCTTCGATATCGTTGAAATGCCGATAAACAAAAGATGACATTTATGGATGTGCTTTTCGGAGCGTAAAATTTTTTCGACGAAACAAACAAAGTAGCGCGACGGTCTTCAAGGGTATATCACACGGCGCGGGAATGAGAATTTCGTGAGAGTCGTCGGAGCGTTTCGACCCATAAGCATAACGAGGCACCAGGATGCGCGTATGAGCATGAATACAACGGCAGAGAATCGCCCACGTCGCTTACAGCCACGATCAAGGAACAATGTATAACAGTTTCTTCACGGCTGTCGTGTCAAATCAAGGATTACTCATCTACCGGGAACGAGCCGGATTTAGCGCCGGACGAGCGTCTCCGTGAAGCCTTCTCGTTCTCTCGCGCCGGTTTTTATTATTATTTATTCGCGGGCCTATTACGACGGTTTCGTAATCCCTATATAGGAACCAAAAGCGGACCGACCTTTGCACGCATTACGTAATACTCCTTAATGCAACAACGCTGCGCTATTCAACGCTTCACGTAAATTCGCACACATAAATTTGAAATAGTATAACTCCGATTTCGTTGTATTGTCAGATCGTGTATCTGCGAGGTTTCTTCGAACGCGGAAGTATAATTCATTCAGGCACGCGCACACACACACACCTTCGGAAATGTAGGCACTATGACGCATATTCGTAATCTACATCTACATCTAAAGCGCGCCTGTCTGGCCCACATTATTTAGCCAGCGAGAGATCTGACGCAGCTATCCGATTTGACTCAGATTAGGTGTAGACTATGACGGACTTGCGTACGCGTGTCATTAAGTTGTGTGACGTTGACTTTCGCCGAGACATTATGACTTTTTATTACATAAAAATTCTTGGTCTATTAACTGCTATTAGCCTTAAAAATGACGAGTTGAAATTCGTTACGCGTATCGGTTACGCGAAAAACTCATACGTCTTGTGTGCCGCGTACGAAACTTTCATCCCAATTATGTCAGAGAATATCGTGTCGAAACTTCATGCAAACCTTAAAAAAAACATCTTACATACTTGCGGCGGGACTCGGTTTGGGAATTCACCGACCACGACCACCCGCCGGCGACTGCCGATCGCGTCGACCTGTTTCCAACGCGTGTTGAGGATCCATCGCATGAGGAAGGTATCGTTCGCGGATTGACGTTCGCCGACCTTCCTCGAGATGCGTATCTGACAATGAGAGTGGTCCACACGCAGGTCGCGGCGGACTGCTGCGGGGTTTGCGCGGGGGTAACTCAATTTGTAGTTACAAACGAGCATAATATGATAATGTCCCGTGGCCGGGCCGCGATATACAGCCGGACCTTCGCCGCTTTGTTGGCCGAGGCTCGCCACGGGCACCCCCCCCCTCCCCCAGCTGCGTCTTGTCATTTGTTCACGTCTGTCAATACGTCACCGATAGGTATACCGATCCCTCGCTGCTCGCCAGGGTACTCACCGAGAGGCTAAAACTCGCGCGTGCGACCGGGACCGCGCGAGATCGCAAACAATGCACAAAATTGCCGGGATCTACCGGTGTCCTTGCATTTTTTGCTCATTGGCGAATGTACAGCCCGAATTGCGTGTTTGCTCCAGCCTTTTGATGTGCTATTAAAATAATATTACGTCTACGCTATATTTATGATATATTGCCTCAACGTATGATGAATCTGAGAAATCTCCTCTCATGTAAAATACATTCTTTTTTTGTTGAGAGATTGATGAAAGAAACTACATTTAAATATTATACATGCATTTAGACTGTAAGAATTCTTACACTGTAAGAATAACGTCAGAGAAACAAGTAAACACTATTTTTTTTAATTTAAATTTTATCCTATTTCTTTCTACACAGAAAACAGTGACTATCAAATCAACAATCCTTTGTTTCATATATAAGCAAGAATATAAAATCTTCTTGGAAGAATTTGATAATCTTGATCAGACATAATTTTACTTACATGAAGAAACAAAATTTCTTTACAAATTGAATAAGAAAGGCCTTCTACGGTCGTAGCTAGATCTTCGTGCTATGTTTGTTTGTGTGATTTTATATACCCATTCAAACTTAACGAGACTGCGCGCTGATTACTTTTCAGACATAACAGCCCTAAGTTAAATGAGAATGAGTAATATCACGTTTTATTAAATTAAAATTAATTTAATAATGATTGATGCTGATTTGCATCTAGATATTAACCCCCCCCCCCTCAGAAAAAACTAAAGAATTTATTGCGAAAATTTCTTTATTTTAGCAAATTATATCTCTTTGAGATTATAAATACTTCTAAGGAGATTTTATATTCTTGCTTATATATGAAACAATAAATTGTTGATTTAATACTGATTTTTTTTCTATGTATAAGATTTTACGGAAAAAGTGCGCAATATATTATATCGATATCTCAAAAAGACATCGTCGATGATATCGCGGTTCTTCTCTCTACGTGAAGAAGACAAATGGACATTTACCATAGCAGAAGGTTGCACGTTTTGCGCCCGAGATGAAGGAATAACACTTGGCACGTATTGCTACACTTTATTTGGAGTTACGAGGCGCATCGGGTGGTTAAATGATTCGTAATACACCTCGGGTACTACTATCTGCTTCTTGTTGTTCTCTCGGCTCTCTTCACGATTTCTCCGGCGAGATGCCGACGGCTCTCGAGTACGCGTGATTTAAGGCGCATCGTAAATAGATAATAATAAATCGGCATCGTGGGGCTCATTTGCTTCGGGACCAATTTGTTAGGATCGTTCGCCCTCGCGACCCGAATATATACACCTACGACGCCGCGGGGCTATTTTTCATACGCCAAACCGCTGATTTATTTTGGCACGAACGAACGCCGCCGTGCCGCGTGCGAATTATGTGAATTTGCTTATACACGGTATTTGTGTATCTTGTCCGGGTTCGAAGCGCCGACGACCAAAAATTCCGTGGAAAGTACATTTATTGTAGATTAAAGAATATGCATGATTAGTTGCGCCGAGAAATTGTGTTAATGTGCTCTTTTCCTACTCTCTAAATCGGAATCAGTGTATTATTTACTGATTTGCGGTGCTGTACTTATAATGTGATCGTCAGTGACTATTTGTCTTTCAGTGATTTCGATTAAGAAAGAGTACTGTCATTGACAGTGACTCTCATTGACTCAAGAATCAGTATATCATCATTAAAAGACACTGCACATATCATTGATTGATATAGTTATAAGTATATCACTGAAATAAGTTTTCAATGATCTCGACTTAAACAGAAATAACAATTTCTGTTTAAACATAATAACATAATTGTGTATTCATTTATATTCATTCTCTACTTAATTATTCTTAGAATATTTAGCTTTATATCATTTATTGGACGTGAGATTATTTTTGTCTGTTACTTAAAAAAAAAAAAAAATGAATAAATTGATTTTAAAAAATCTCGTTTAAATATTCTTTACTAAAAATCATTGATGTTCCAAACTCATTGTTTGAGATAGTAAAAATTTTTTTACAGCGCATCACAAAGTCTCATATTTTTACGTAAAGTGATTAAAAATTCGTTTCTCAGATAATAAAGGAAATTACACGTTATACGGCGACTGTGGCACAGCCCGAGCTTCGGGAGTCTTATAGGGCCGTAGCGAATGTGCGCGAGATGAAAGGATTCTGATTAACTACGAGCCTCCTTCCGCAAACAGTCGATGGAGCTTCTGTCACTGCGAAATCGATGATCCACGCCTGTCAGGCTATTAACACCTCCGACGTGGTTCGTTATCATTATCGCCTGACATCGGTGGGGATTTTAATTTGAGTTTCACCGCATGGGCACCACTCTCGTGGTAGTCGGCGCCGTACAAGGAAGCAATCACGATGAAAGGCGAAATTGGCGCGAGCCGCGAAACCCTGCGGTGATTTTCAGAAGCGACAAAGGCTGCCCGCTGATGCGGTCTGATTAACAATTGAAATTTTGCATTCGCGCCGACATGGTCGACGGTTGACGCTAATACCGGTGGTTGACCGGCGATACAGCTGACTTTTTCCGCGAGATCGGTCAATAGCTTTTCTTTCTTTTTTCATTTCACTCTCTCGAAAAGTCTTTCGATCGGTCGCTGCAGGTCGGGCTGCAGCGGTTCAACTATGACACCTGCCACGTTAGGGATATGAATATGCGATTTCCAGATCCAGGTTCGTAACGGTGCCGCCATGCCGGCGAGATTTGCCTCCAGCCTGCTCGCCGTACAAACGAATCGACGTCCATTATCCAACGACGGAGATTACGCCAGAAGAGATTGACTTTCCGACGCGAGAGATCGCGCCGATGCTTTTACGACGATTGATGCATAGTTGGCTACTTCGTTACACATCGCTCACCCGCGGGCATGCAATCGCCGTTTGTCTCGCAGCGAGGTCCCGTTGCGCGCTCCGCGGAGCGCGTCCCGACTGAAGTCTTATCACCATAAACTAATCAGCCGTCAATAGGCGAGATCGCCGCGGTCGTAAGTAAGCCGTGCCCGTAGAAACCGCAAACAGCGTGCTAAAATACTTATAACGTGTCCGAACGGAGGATGCGCGACCTTTAACGGGAGAGAGAATCCGCGCGACTCTTCTTCTCGGCGAGTGCGTGCACGAGTGCGTCCAAGCAACGTAATCTAAAACGCACAATCCTGTTGTACACGGAACTCTCTCTAATAAACTTGTCAACAGTGAATTTTCTGTTGTACCACGAAGGAAAATGCAAATAAGAAAAGCTATTGAGAAGTGTAAAATGTCTTATTGAATATCTCATTAAGTAGATTACATGATCGATGCCTTGTAAAATTTTTTTGACCTAAAATATGGCTCTTCGGTATCGTCGTAGATTCGAAAGTAGTTTTCGAGGAACGAGCTGACAAAATGAAAAATAATATATTGTAACACGCGAACGTAGAACATGAAGCGTCTGTTCTTCGTGTAATGAGTCGACAGTCATGTCAAATGAATCCTTTCTCTCCTCAACGCAAGTGACTGATCTATCGATCACACCGATTAATTAGCACCGCTATCGATCACTACGTGTCGCGTAGTCAAAGTCGGTTGAAGTTAACACCTCAGCTCTGTAATAAAATTTGACCGAAATGTTCTCGTTTTTATTCGACATGGTCTTCTATTATAATTTATCATTTGATTAAAGGAACTAATTCGCCGCTCGCTCTTAAATATGCCAGTTTATGGGATATGGTAGGTCGAAGGTCAAAGGAGAAATTTTTGGAAAGAAATTTATGATGAGTTCTGGTGTTCAATTAAGAAGGAATTTGTATTAAGGTGTTAGAAAGTACGTTCGACGTAATGAGTTTGTTGATGGATCGATTTGGTTGCCCAAATAAGCCTAGTTCTTGCTTCTAGACCGATCTATTATATTTGTCCTACATTTATTCTTATTTTATTCTAAATAGTTAGTCTTAATAATAAATGATTATCAGAGAAAATTCAAATGTGACTTTGAAAAATTTTGTTTCTAAAGATAAGCCATACAAATAAATTTTAAAAAGAAAAAAATATATAATAATTGTGATAAAACCGTGATATGTATAATATGATTGAAATCTAGACAAGGACAATGAACGGTCATAGTAGAATCTTAATGCTCAATAATATGTATTTTTTCTTCAGTTGTCACATTAAGACACCCATCGCGGAATGTAGGAAGATTCAGGTTCAAATTCTGGCTGAAACAATATTTTTCATTACAAGTTCTTTACTGTATTTCGGAGGAGAAAAAAAAGAATCTTATTAGCATCATTATTAAGACTAACTATTTACTCACTATTATATAATAGATGCTTGTTAATATCTATATTATTAAATATTGGTTATCAATTTAATATTGATATAAAATCATATAAGAAATATTATTGAGCAATAAGATCCTGCTATGACTGTTCGTTGACCTTCTTTACACTGAAAAAAAAGACTGGTTATAACTATCAAATGTATAGAGAAATAGTATCAATTAAATATTTGGTCAATGTAATTAAAAATAATTTTACTTTTCTAAATATTTAGTAACTTATATCAGATTTGATAATACTTACTAAACATTTAGAAAAGTAAAATTATTTTTTGTTATATTGACAAAATATTTAATTGATACTATTTCTCTATACATTTGATAGTTATAACCAGACTTTTTTTTCAGTGTACAAAAAATATATGACTAAAAGACTACAACGCTGCAACTCTAGAAAAATCTAAACAATGTTTTCAGGCGAGGCCAGTTTTGTCAATTTTTTTTGGGAAAAATTATTTCTATGTTAGAGTTTTCTTTTTGAAAGATTTTTATTATGTCAATATGAAATAAAAAAAAAATAAAACTATATGGAGATGTAACAATATCTTTTAAAGCACTTAAAATATAACATTAAAAAATACTTGTAATAAAAAATGAGTCAAAATAAAGTTACAACACTTTTAATCATGAATTGTTACATATCTAAATACGTTTTTATGATATATTTATTATCGCATTCGCGACTGTGAGCGCAAGAGTTTACGACCTGGAAGTACTCAGAGACCGGTGTTTAGATACTCTTAAAGAGTGCGTCATAAGACCAGCGAGAATAAGGTAACGCGTGCAATTTGCCGCGGCGCGCGGTGCGATCGCGCGACCAGCCGAGCAACTGATAATTCATTATCTCCGTGCGGTGCGGACTCGTCTCATTTTCGCCGCACGGGGTCCTCGATCACGCCTAACGGCACCGCATCGGCGTAAATACGTTACGTAATTAATTTCGCGCAAAGCACGGCTCAACGGCGTTATATTTATAGCGGTGCATTAACCCCGCGGGATTTTATGCGCGTTGCTCGTTCGCTCGCTCGCGCGCGGATATCGAGCCGTAGTCGTGGCAGAGAGTCAGAGTCTCTCGGAAGAAAGAATTTCAGCGTTGCTCCTCGGAAGAGGCTCGTAGGCTCGCTCGTTCGTTCGTTCGTTCGCTCGCTCGCTCGCAACGTGTGCTCGCGCGCGAAAAAATGGAATTCTCAGGGGTCGAACTCCAGGTGGAAATATCGATAGGGGGTCAGCGCGGGTTAGTTAGCCACGCACGAGCCGGTGCTGCCGCCTTTCTCATATCCCTTTTCTCCGTGCGGCCTCTCTTCCTTCCTCTATCGCGCGCGACCTGTTCCTCCTCCTCGTCTCTCTCACTCTCTCTCTACTCTCCGATACTCCAGCTTCGTCCTCCGGATTCACGTCTTTTCTCTCTTTCTCTCTCTCGTATTCTTCGTACTCTCTGCTCGCGCTCTTCGTTTTTCTCTCGTTCGGCGTAGGTGCGGATGTGCTTTAACCCGGTACAGAGTCCACTGATGGTGGACCACTGACTGCGCACAATTAGGCCTCGGCGCAGAACGAATTCATCTTCGTTGGATGCGCGAGACTCCAGCCAGTTCGGCACGATCGATTATCAATCATTCTACCGCGAGCCACTCGAGCCTCGTACACACGGAAATATCGTAACCTTGTGTATACACCGGACTCGCTCGGAGTGGCCCGCGGGGTATTTCCACCCCCGCGACTGACCAATCCCTCGTCGACCAGCCCGTTTCGACATTTCCTGATAGACGTTTCCAGTGCTCAACGAGCCGGCACGTCGATCGGGATAAAGTGGCTGTCGAGATATCTGATGATGCGCGCCGGATCTTATCGAGCCCGAGCAGAAATCTAATTTTCGGGCGTCGTGATTAATCGCACCTGATATTTTTTCGGAATATTAAGCGTGTGATACCTGAGCGATCACATTCTGATCTGCGTCTATTTTTTTTTTAATCCCGAATCTTCATGCGGAAATGTCTTCAATACGTATCACAGAATTAGCTTACACTGCTAGAAATTTCTTAACGACTTTTTTAACATGTAAAGGAAGCTTGGTTCAAGCCCGTAAATGAAAAGTAATGTAGTATATGAATATTCATTTACTAATGTTTTAAATTTCATTAACGTTTGCATTACTTGTTTGTATTATTTCATTTACGTTTGTATTAAAAGTATATTAAATTTCAGTACACTTATATATTTTAATTCACTTAAACTTAATTTCATTAACATGTACATTAAAAATCATTTCAGTTACGAGTGATTTAAATATCATTTACCATTGTATATTAAAAGTTCATGAAATTTTATGACATTTTTAACAGTGTACATTAATGGAGAACTTTACGTATATGAAGGAAGGTTCGGAAGAATCAACTTGGAAATATACAATGCATGCGTTGTATATATTACGTGCGCATTTCCTGCCTCGTTCTCACCAAATGGGCCACGTGCGCCCGATTTTAATGTACCGTGAAGCCGCGCGGTGCACCATCGATTTCTTAATGATTCGAAAGAATAAACATTATCGTAACGTGACCTTTGTACCTCATTTTACGCGCGCATGGGGATAATTTGCTCAATCCTTATATTATAGTCTACGCGCGTGGAATGCATTATCCCAGGGAACGCAGCGAAAATCGGATCGTCGTGGGTGGCGGCTCTCCCATCCATCGGAATTTCGAAGCTCGCTTTTTAAATTAATGCCTCGGTCGACGTGTTTGTGTTCTCACTCAATCACCCGATGGCTACGTTAGAATGCATTTATGTAAGTAAATGATGCACAGTTTGGTTGCGTGCCCGCGAGAAAAAAAAAAAAGCGAAAAAGCAACAATTTGTTATAAAAATCGAACCAAATTTTCAATACTTATCAACTTTTTATATTTTCAAATATATTAAAAAAAAATTGAAAATTTTGTTTCTTTTGAAAGATATTTTATTAAGGCTTTAGCAATATGTGCATCATTATTCTAGCCGAGAGCTTTTTCTCGCAATGGAATGTATAAACCACTCAGAGTACAATTCAGTTCTGTACTCAGGTATGACAAGATCAGAGGTGACACAAAAGTGAGAACATATCAGAGGGATTGAGGAGGGTGGAAAGGTTGATGGACACTGGAGAATCGAAGGTACCGTCGCGTCGTGCCGATGTCATTCCGCTGCGTGATTTATTGCTCGGACGTCGCTCGGTTCGTGCGCATCGCTGCAGCTAGAAAATCGTTTGCATTGCGCAAAATTTAATAAAGCAATCCACGCATCGACACATCTCTCTTCTCTCTCGATTCCTCCAATCTTTCTCAACCGCCATCGCGCCTTCACGGCACAGTCGATGAAAGTAACTGCTCGCGTGTTATAATTGCGCAACTGCGTGAGCAATACAAAATCGCTCTGTCTCACTGAATACGTATATTCATCGCACTGTCAAATTTGTTTATTCATCGAATGCAGAAACAATTTGTTAAAGTGTTTGACATTATCTAAAATTTATATATAATTTATCTAGATTATTTATTTAAAATTTATTATATAAAATTATCTATATAATTTTATGTAATAAAATTATATAAATCATTTTATATAATAAATCATCTAGATAAAGAAATGGATTTATTTTATCTTTATCTAAACTATTAGAATGTGTACTTTATCCTCATCTTTATCTTAAATAAAGGAAATATTATCTTTTTCAAATTATATAAGATAATTAAAAAATAATAGTACAATATAAAACTTTCCCCAAAACTATAAGTGATTTGAAAATTTTTATACAAGGAACTTTGACATTTTAATGTAAATTACATATTCTTTCTATATTTTCAACTTTAATTTTTATTTGAGTATTGATCCAAATCAAAAGAGGAACAATTTTTTCAGATAAAATTATTTGAAGAACACTTGTTTTTAAACAATAAAAATATAAATAAACTATTCTCATATTCTAAATTGTGTTTTGATCAACAAAGATATTACTTTAAAAAATTATTTAGATAAAATGATATTAAAAATTCATCTTTTCCTTTTATTTCAATATACATTTAAAATTAAATCATCTTTATCTTACATAAGATACGTTTACATGTAATTTATTTTATCTTTATCTAAATAATTTTAATTCCTAGCGCAACACTGCTCTTAAATCGAAAATATTTCTTTCGTGATTATTTACAAAAGTCGTGTAATTGTATCGATACTATATAATAGATACTAGTATATTTTTTATCATTTCCTTTGTCTGCATGATATAAGTATAATTGTTTATTTTTATGAATAAGATAATATTGAGGAAAAAGTTTGAACTTTGTGAACAAATTCACGTAAGACAAAGCTTTTGGAAAAAAAAATAGTGAATAATAGCAAATGATATTTACGTAAGGTCATAAAGATCTATTTGGAAAACATGATGATAACCAGAAAAACAGGTTCCTTACAAAAATATCATTTTACCATTATTTGCACCTGACTCAAATGTCGATAGAGTCGCGGCGCGCGGCGGACAGTGATAATAGTCGAGATTAATAAATCCTGCTTTCCACGGCCATCAATCGCTGAACGCCGAGGCGAGGATTGTTAACACGTTCCTGCTTCAACGTCGACGATAGAAATATCACTCTCCCAGGCGAGATACGGTAGGTGCAAGGAGACTTTACCGTCTTCTTCCACCACCAGTATCATTCGCGCTCCTCCTCCTATCCTCCTCCTCCTCCTCCTTCTCTTTTTCCTCCTCCTCTTCCTCCTCCTTTTCTCCTGTTCCTCCTCTTCTTCCTACTCCTACTTATTCTCGTTCGCTTCTGCATGTTCCTGTTCGGTAATCCGCGGTCTCTTAGGTGCGATAGCCACTCGCGCCAACGCTCCGTGCTCGTTGCGGACGTTCTCGCTTGACAAATGATCGTTGGCGATTCGATTTGTATGCTTTCTATCCGTACGAGCTACGGGGCCGTCGTTTGTGCGTTATGACGCAATTGTAGAAACGAAGGAAAGGAGCGACAATGACGCCTCCGCCCGCGCCGGCTCCTGTCGCACACCCCGTGTACGCTTAATGCGAACCTGTGATTCAGGAATAGCAGGAGTGCCAGAGACAATGACGACGGAGATGCGACAGAAAAATACCTCTATCTCAAGATTGTCGAAGCGGATATTTTATTATGTCTAAAAATAGCATATCCGAACAAAGTTGCTTGCGAAATTATGTGAAATGCGTTACATGACTTTATAAGATTAGGCAGATTTACCAAAAATTCAGTGACCAAGCATTATAAGAAAATAAAATTATCCTTTACGATATAGTCTATATAATATTGGTACACTGAGAAATAAATTTATTTGAATACTTGCAATGAAATATTTTCTTATGGTACATAAATATTTATTCAATAAAAAAAATGATAGTTAAATTAAATTAGTGCTTCTTGCACTACATAAATATTTATTTACATTTAACAAATTATTTCTTTGCAAGTATTCAAACAAATATTTATTAAAATGTAGTAATTTTTTCTCTCAGTGTATTTTTATTAATTTGTTTCTTTTTTCAACTTGTTGTTAAAGACCATCTTCTTTTGAATGCAATTGCAAAAAGTTGTAGTATGTAAAACGTAAACCCGTCGAACAAATGTTCCTCTAGTCTGGAGGAAACAAAGAAAAAACATCTTCACCGAGAAGTTAATAACGCCGCAAAGCGATTTTTAGGACGGTATCTGCAGTGTGCCCCGGTACAAACGGCCGTTTAACGGCGCCAAACGACCGACCGAATGGTATTTGCTTGACTACGAAATGAGCGGGCGACAAGTAAAACGAGCGGCATCTTAAAAACTTCGTTAAAAACTTGTCAGAGCGACTCCTCCTTAGGACAGACCCGCGGTAATGTCACTGCGATGAGATTTCTTTTTACGGGAGGGCTCCGGGGGATGGGGGGTCGTTTCCGTGCGCGTAATTCCCGAAGCGGGGGCTCCTGGGCACGCACGACCGGCGTAATAATCTTTGCGAAATCTGAGCGATCCCCAGGCATTTGCATACAAGCTGGTCGTTATCCTCGTTCCTTGCACGGCGGGCGCAGGATGCGGGGGCGGAGTCCCCAATTTCGTATTAAGGGTTCGACTCGCGTGGGCCCGGGGCCC
>QKQZ01015543.1:0-12039 GCA_003595255.1 Solenopsis fugax | reverse complement strand
ATCACTTTGTTATTGCGCTCAACACCTTGCACGGCTCTGTAGCTCTTTATATTCAAGTTGAATATCATAATTTTTTTTTAAAAGTATGACTCTTTATCTTTAAAACGCCGTATCTTAAAAGTTATTTGTTGCAAAAATATAATTTTTTAAAGAAAAAGTGAATTTTTCAACAATTTTTATTTTCGCTTAATGATTTTTCCTTTATAACTTCACAATAAACTATTTTTCGGCAATGCCGATTCTGCAGTCACATTTCTGAGATTCTGAACTTTCATTTGAAAAAAGATTGTTGAAAAATATTGATTGGAACCAAAGTTATAACTTCTCAAAGTTGAAAAAGTCTCCCAGACCAGAAGATGTGTTAACGTAATTTTCCGGATCGGTGTGTTTAAGGGTTAAAATGTTTGTTAGTATCGTGCGTACGTACGTGCATGCGCGCTCCGATACGTGTGTGTGTGTGTATGTGAGTGTGTGTGTGTGTGTAGGGGAGGGGCGTGCGTGTGTGCGTGAATAAGAAGTTACATTCCTTGATTTGATTTCTTCTCCACTTTCTTAAGTTGGAAAACTTTCTTGAAAAAGTAACAAAGCAAACAAACCTTTTTTTAGCTTCTTTGAACAAATCTCTAACTCGAGCAGCACCTAAACCACCGAATACCTCGATAAACTCAGAGCCGTTCATAGATAGGAAAGGTACACTCGCTTCAGTCGCTACAGCTTTAGCCAGTAATGTTTTACCGCACCCAGGAGGTCCCAAAAGTAAAACACCTAAAAGTAGCATTTTAAAATCTAATTTTATTGCACATAAATTTAGAAATGTTGATAATTTTTTATTTATGCACATACACTATCATTCATAAGTTTGAAAATGCTTGAGATTTTCTCATGTGTCACGAAAATTATAAAGTTTTAAAAAAAAATTGAAAAAATTATACGAATCAAGTACATTATAAAAAATAATATTTCTTTTCTTCATAAACTCTTTCTTAATAGTTTCTAAGTTAGAAATTATTTTATAAATTTTTACATAAAAAGTTCAATGTTACTGCGAGAAATTATCGTACTAGAGTATTTATTAAAGTTCGTAAAAAAATTCCTTGAGAATTCCCAGATTTTTTAAAGAATTTTATTCAAAATTTCAGGTAAGATTAGCAGGATCGAATTAGCTCCCAAGCCTAATTTAGGCTATTGTTTAGGGGCGGCAAATTTAGAGGGACATTTTTTTAAAAATGATGGTCTCAAATTGTTCGAATGAAAGATCCTTTTCTATACTGCGGCGAATAAAAAATTATTTAAGAACTTACTCAGAGCAATAACCGTTTAAATGCCTTAGCATTGTTATATATTGAAGCAGAGTTTAATTATGAGATAGATTATAATTCTATTATCAACGAGTTTGCTATTAAAAAAGCACGTAAAGTTTATTTACAATAAATAAGTATTGTATAGTTGTATAATTTTGCAACATGTTACTATTATATATTAATAATATATTCTAATAAAATTAAACAAATTGAAAATTTAAATTACATAGGTTTATTTATACGCTGTCTACTTGTTTTAACATTTTAACATTGATAATTATAATTAATCCTTGCGATCTTTTACATAAAATAATATAAGAAGAAAATAGAATATAAAATTTGATTAATTTAAGTTACCCTTGAGGCTTGAATAAGGGCGGTAAAGATTTAATAGAGATGTCTAGGAGCGGCATGAGTCCTGGGCCTTGGCGGGAAGGCGCCATGAGAGCACTTCCCGCCGGGGCCGGTGGACCGCAGGGAGCGGACGCGGGTGACGTCCGCTCCCATTGCACGTGGTCCACGAGTAGGGGAGACCGTTGCGTGGTGGTCCTGCAACGGCCTCCAAATTAGGAAGGGGTCTCTGCCGCTCCCCCCTCTCCTCGGTGGGGAGAGGGGCAGAGGCCGACGAGGGCTCGGGGGGGACCCGTTGGTTGAAATGCTTCGCGATCCCGGGGCGCCCTTCACGTCCAATCAGGAGGACCACCATGGGGTTTTAGCCAGTAAGAGTCTGGCATAACCCTCCCCTCTTTCCCGAGAGGGGGGTATCCATGCTGGATTTCCCCATGTAAAAAAAAAAAAAAAAAAGGCGGCATGAGTCCTAATCCGATCCTGAAGTTTAGAGAATTTTTTTATGTACTTTTGAAATAAATTAATCTTAACTTTTAATTTGCTTAATCATACAATCACAAAAAAAGCCACTTGAGTTTTGAATATTAATCTTTAAGGATGTTTTAGCTATACAATACAAGCTAAAAGTTATTGAAATTTAGAAACTGAAGGTTTCTCCATGAAGGAATAAAACATGGTATGTCCGAGCGTAGCTTTATTATTTGAGCGAATCAAAATCAATCCCTAGTTTACGTCACGTTTGACGCTATATTCAAATACAAACATATTAATTTTACTTTATTGATTTTCAATGTATAAAACATTTAATTTTCAATAAATTTATTAACTGATTTTCCGTGTTAATAATAAAATCTAATAAATTTTTTAGTTACTTTTTGTATTGTTTAAAAATAACATAAAATGTGAAATATTTGAATATAAAACATAAAATAAGACAAAAATACAAAACAAAGACGACATAAAGAATATTAATATTTTTTAAACATATTTTTGATGTTTTAAGTCTTTATTGTCAATAACAAAAATTTGTCAATTAAAATGTTTTGATGTTTTAATGCCTCGTCCAACATAATCTTCAGGACATAAAATATATAATTTAAAATATGAATTATTTATTGTCTTATAATACACTCGACAGCAAAATTAAAGGATCACCTATTCTGACTCCCAAAAATAGGTGAAATTCAAGAGAGTGTAACTTTGTTAAAAATAATCGTAAAAAAATGTTTAAAAATGTATTTTAAAGCTTGAAATCTCTAGTTTCGAGATTGATAATTCATTAAATGATTTACAGATTGTTTACGAAGTTACGCGGATTCAAATGGGGATGCGTCAAATCTCAAAATTTTTTGCAAATTTTACAAAGCTCCACGGCGTGAAATAAAAATTGCACGCAAATGCGGTTTATAGCATTCGAAAGCGTGAATCTTTATTTTTAATTTGCGTATTTGTTGAGCGTACGATTTTTATTCACCGAGTTATTCAACATTGAAGCAAAAATGGCCTTTTTTTTCTTCTAATTTTTAAAATATAGATTTTTTAAATTTCTAATACTTGCAAATTATTATTTACACGTTTAAAATATGATGCGACCGTTTATGTCATAAAAAATCAGGCGCTCGCTTAAGCATTAAATTTAGAAAAATAAAAAGAAAGAATATTAATTAAATATGATATATTATCTGTCCGTAATATATCGATCTAATTCATTGAAAGTACATTCAAAAGATGACTAGACACCCAACGCCAAATGTATTATCTTCTATTGTCACTAATTTTTTTCTAAAAACTCTCAAGTCACAAGAGAATGTATGTATGATCCATAGAAATGAGTTTCAAGGATTAAAAATTAATTTCCTAAAAATTCCAGGTTTTCCTGATAGTAAACCTTGCTAGTTAAAAAAAAAGCATTTTAAAGCTTAAAAAGTCTACTTTGAAATAAATTCTTGTTAATTTTTGTCCGTTGTTTGACAAGCTACATCGTTTCAAAATAAAAAAATTGAAAAAAAAATTTTTTATTTTACGTAATTTAGAAACAAAATATTATAGAACCGAAACTAAAAGATTAAAAGCTTTATCTTTCCTCTTTAAAATGCATTTATGGAAACCTTCTTATGATTTTTTTTTGAATCGAAATACTTAACTTTTCATAAGATACAAGATAATTGCAAGCATTTCCAAACTTATAAATATTTATGTATAAATACGGTATTTTAACGCACTTGCCTTGCGGTATTTTGGCACCTAACATTTTGTAACGTTCTGGTTTTTTCAGATAATCGACAAATTCCATCACTTCTATCTTGGCCTCCTTCAGTCCAGCTACATCCGCAAAACGTACACCTTTACCCTTTCCTACTAGCGGTTCGACTAGAGTAAATTTTGCTTGCTTCATTTGCGAAATGATCTCGAAGGGTTTGAAGGAAAAGCGTTTTCTCACAAAACTAAAGGCCACAGCAGCTACCAACGCAATAAGTACAAGTCTCACAGTACCCGCTATGTATTCTGTCTTCCTTTCATAAATCACTTGTACTCCTTGACCTAAAATGTTTTAGATAAATATTTCAAAGATTGTAATCTGGTATATGTTTGTGTTAATATTTTGCAAGTGACTATTTACCGGCTTTTATGCCAAGATTTTTTTCCACCTTCCTTAATTTCTCTTCAAAATTCTCAATGCTTGGAACAGCCATGATATATCTCTTGTACAGACTCCTCTTTCCTTTAATAATGGCGCCATCATGCACCACAATTATAACATGCTCGATACTAGGATTTACAATAATCGCCTCGACTTCTCCTTTGTTCAACATGTCGTATACGAATTCATTCCAGGAGACAGAAGCTGATGGCTATTCAAACATTATAATACCTTAATAATAATATTTTACACAAGGAAAAAACTTAATATTAAATTAACAATCACTGTTTTATACGTAAGTAAGAATATAAAATATTCTTTAAAGAATGTGATAATTTTAAAGACATAACTGACTTTCTTCTTCTTTGCGTGCCATACGCTTGTCTGCGCGTAGGCTTGTCTCTTCTGCATATATTCATAGATATATAGGATCTACAATTTTAATGCTTTCCGAACGATCTATTAGAAAAGAGACTTTCCTGGGTAGAGTTACTCTCGGTGGTTTGTCTTTGCCTTCCGAGAGGTGGCGATCGCTTCTAAATCGATTAAAAACCGATTTAGAGTTATACTACTCTGGGTGGATTTGAACCCGGATCTTTGATACGGAGAGCAAGCACGCAATTTTTTATGTCATATCGCCACCAGATTTCACTTACATGAAGAAATTTTGTAGTTTCAACAAGAAAAATATATATTTAAGAATTTTCATGAGTTGAGAGGGGAAACCCTTAGTTATACTGTTTAAGTTTATTGTGTGCCTTAAGCCTTAAGAAATTAACCAATTATAATTGAATGTGAGAAAAATAATCGATTATGTGACTAATAAATTTTTTTCGGTACAAATTTAAGGCTTATTACACCTATTGTAGATTGATTTTTAGGCCAATATTCATAATCCGTTCTCATATTTAATATCATTTTAAGTATAAGATGAAACAATCACAGATCCGTATTAGCATTAAGACTGTCTTGAAAGAGACTGATCTTGAGAACGTATTGTGATTACCGACTTTAGATACCTATGTCAATAAGTCGGAAGATCCGGGTTCGATTCCGGGTTGAGCTTTTATTTTTAGCAACAATTTTTTAATAGTATTTGGGAGGAAGGGGTTCTTACCGGCATTATTGCCATAATAAATGCTTGTTAGCATTATGATTAAATTGATTATCGATTTAATATTGAAATATTATTCTTGAAATATTATTATTATTATCAACTAGAATCGTGTTTCAAAACTGAGAATTTATTCGGCGTATAATGAACTTAAAAATATAAATAAAATCACACAAAAAATATCAGTACGAAAAGATCCAACTATCATTGACTCTTTAATTAAAAATATGTTTTGCTGAAATTTAAAATCAAATTCTTTAAGGAAGATTTTATATTTCTTGCTTATAATAATTGTCGATTTAATATTAACTTTTTTTATGTGTCTTTTTAATAACTTCCGTGATAAATAATGAGTACTAAAAACTTACTTCTGTATCTGAGTACATCTCTATTTGGTGTCTTAACACAATTAGGAGAACATATAAAAACATAAACAACATGGAAAACTTAGTGAGAATTGATTTCATATCCTCATTTTCGTCAGGCTTTTTATCTGGATTTTCTAAGCCTGATTTCTTTGGCGATTGTTTATTGGCGTTACTACATGTAGTACTAAAATATCTGATATTATGGAATCTTGAAGGAAGGCTAAATTTACTGCTACACAACAGTGTCGACTGTATAGTGTGAAATTCTTTACGGATCTTCTTATAAGCCTAAAAACAAATCCAACAAAATTAACAATATGCTAATAGTTACGAAGATTCGAGTAAAATTGCAGCAGATTAGGTCAATTGCATTTATATTAAGGAGATTCTCCAGCTTAAAAAAAAAAGTAAAGAGGAGTCTCGTGACTTTACATACATATACAATCTCGAAGTTAATTGTCTGGACACAAGATATGGAAGTTTATTTTATGCTAAATATCTCCATAAATTTACCAAATAATTTTTGAGATAAAACACGATTGGAAGTGAAAACTCTTGCCACTGCATTTTCATCCAAAAGTATACTTTTGATTCGTATCATAAAATAAACTCTCAAGTGTATATTCTCTACGTAATTTTGAGTATGTTAGATATTAATTTTTTAACTTTAGTCTAGCTTTTTCAAGGTTTTGAATGTAGCTTTCAAATAATGTAGTTAAATTGAAATGTATGCCATGTGTGTATGAATTCGGCATATAAAGTTATATCGTGTTGTGAGAGGGATTGTGAGATGATCGTGTCATTTCCGTTATGAGCGTCGCGAGCATCGCAAGTGTCGTGAGTGAATATTTATATGTTATGAATATTCTAGCTAAAATATTCATACGATATCTTGTGCTGTGGGGAATCTTTTTTTATAGTGTCATAGGATCTAATTTTTTTCAGTGTCATAGATTCTAAGACAAGTGTTCATAAAACTGTTTTGTAGCACTTATTAGTGTATAACATCTACGAAGAATCATTAATTTATTTGTTATTTTTTATAATTAAAAATGCCTTTTATGGCATTAGTTGTTAGCATGCCACGACCTTTCTTTTATTTTGTAAACGCATTCTTTTTTCTCTCTTTAGTAAATTAGAAATTACGTTCGTTCTGTATACCTGATAAACTTCCACCTATATAAGGGTGATTGATAGAACAGTATGGCTAATAAACTGATATTGATAAGAATTGAATTGCGTTAATATTTATATTGATAATGAGTTAAAAAAACAAAATGATATTCCATCATCCCCCCCTTTCCTCTAATACTACATTTTCACTAGTATGATACGTCATATTTAAAGAAAATTGTATAATTCATGAACTTTTTTTACTTTTATATAAAAATTATATTGAATAAAACCTTATTTTTTTAATTCCAAAATTTTCTTTATAAACTCCATCCTTTCCTATGTAAATATAGTTTTCCAAAATTCTTATATTTTTTTGTGATTAAATAATTTAAAATTCTCTTTTATATAAGACTCAATGTTATTTTAGAAAGTTATATTTTATGTTTAAAGAAAATTATACAATTAAGAAATTTGAAAACATTCAGGAATGTCTATATATATTAATCATACATTTATTTTCTAAATTTTATCAAGTTATTGTTATTATACGAAAAAACTGGAGAACTCCGTTAAACAATAAAAACGATAATTTGTTATTTAATAATATTTTATGCTAATAAATATTCATATGAAAAGAACACTCAATGTTGTTTTAGAAAGGTATTTAAAGAAAAGTACAATATCAGTCAAAAGTTTGGACGTATCACGCGATTTTCCCTATTTATTTAATAAAAGTGAGTTTGCTAGGTTGGCAAGAGCTTTGTGTTTCAACAGGACAATGATCTTAAATATGCATAAAAATCATGTCGAAAACAAAAAAAAGCCCAAAACTAAAGAACATGGTCTAGTCTCTTTAATCGCTAAACCCAATAGAACTTTTGGGATAAGTTAGATAGAATTAAAATAATCCGATCAAAGAATAAAACAACGCTTTTTGGTCTCTGTGAAGTTAGCACCTCATTTTTCTGCACCACAAGTTTCTATGCAAGTTCTATTTGCACCCATAATAGTTCTAAAGTTCCTGATAGTTTGTAGCAATAGTTCCGTCGTGAAATGTTCCGGCCTTTAAACATTTTTTAATAATTTTCAAACTTGCACTCTGGCACCGCACTACAAGAATAAAGTACTTGGTGCGGTGCCAGCGCGCATTAATATGCATTAATAACAAAAATTAAATTAACTTTGTGCCTCAATGGTCGAGAACTCGCTAGGACACTAGGATGCCTGTATGATATGTTAGGAGATCCAAATTCAAACCTTGGTTAAGATCATACATTTTGCAACAGATTTTTTCATTTTTTTTTCCAGGGTAGGATTATTTAATTAACAAGTCAATTTTATAATATTCTAAATCAATTCTAAGAGCTGTGTTTGCATGAAACTGAAAGTAATGGCACACAATTCGAAAGGAATTAGAAATTCTATGTAAAATTATTAATTTTACGCGCATAACAATGTTCTACAGAAATATGATTAAACAAAGTATTTAATGTTGGCTTTTCTTTTGTTGGAGAATTATATGCTTTTCTGTGGAAATTGAATAGCCGGCTTGCTGATAAATAATTTCGTTTCGGAAATTTGGTTATGTTCTGCATGGTTACACAGATCCGGATAATTATTATAAATAGAAAATCAATTAATTTAATAAAACAATTATATATAAATAATAACAAAATATAAATATAAATCAGAATACAAGGTCATAAGACATGTTAATACTTGCGTGATAAGATATAGGAAGAAGTAATCTGTAAGCTTCATTATTATGCGTGTAATTGACGTGTTTAATGTTGAAAATTGATTTTTCCTTTGAGAAATAAATGCTTTTGGGTGGAAAACTGAATATTCGGCTTGGCGTTATGTAGTTTCGTTTCGGACACTTTGTCAGATTCTGCATAATTCAAACTTCCAAGGTAAAATCACAAACAGCAACAAACAGACTTTTAGAGGTTACATGTACCCAGTCCCATTCATAGACAGTATACCTAAGCTGGGTACACACTTAAGGCTGGTTTATGCAGGCAATAACCGTAAAGGCTGGTTTATGCAGGCAATAACCGTAAGAAATTGGTCAATCATAGGCCGGTATTCATAGTCCGTTCTTATATTTAAGATCGTCTTAAGTATCATCTTGAGAACCAATCAGACAGCCGTATCAGCATCTTAAGATATTGCTTAAGATGATCTTGAAAGAATCCTGAAGATCTCCTAAGAATAGACTATGAATACTGGCCATAGTCGAGAATTCTTCTATAAATCGATTATGATTGGCCAATTTCTTACGGTTATTGCCTGCATAAACCAGCCTTTATCCTACTTCATGCAAGCGCTGTAAAGGGTCATCTACAATAGGATTGGCAGTAGGGAATAAAAAATAAATTGACCAATACTAGTTGATTTATAGAAGAATAATCGATTGTGTTTGGCCAATTTCTTACGGCTTAAGGCTTACTATCGCCATTGTAGACGAACCATAAGGCTGAAATCACACGGTGCGTAATAGAGCTGCGGAATAGAGAATGCGTCATTGAAGCGACCAATCAGCGCTATTCCGTTCTGAATAGAAAAGAATGGAATAGCGCTGATTGGTCGCTTCAATGACGCATTCTCTATTCCGTAGCTCTATTACGCACCGTGTGATTTCAGCCTAAGCGCCAAAGTGAACGCAGCCAGGATGATGCAAGGCTTGCCGTGTGGCGGAAGTTGGCGCGGTAGCCAATGGATGCATCCAGATGCGCGACAGCTCACTGGGCTGTGTTCGAAAATTCTACTATTCGCACAGTGGGAGAGATTACGGAAAAAGAGGCCAAAAGTCAACTTTTTAATTTTGATAAATTAAACATACGGTATTCATGTAGATATGTCAGTAAATGTATTCTCAACATTTTGTAACTCTTGGTCAAGTACTTATTTTTTTGTAGCAATAATAGTTTGAGAAAGTTGCATATGATATGTAATAAATATATATATAAAGAAAAGCATTTTACATCATTAATCAATTATATAATTCGAGTTTTTTATTTTATTGCTTTCTAAAGAAGTATACAAATCATGAAAATAGTAGATACTTTTCGTTATATTGACTCTGAGAGTTTAAAAAATATTAGACGGACAACTTACTATTTTTTTACAGAGTAACGCACTACCGATACGTCGTTCTACGACGTTCCACCTCCAATAAATCAATTTGACATACCAATGTGTTCCTTCAAATGTGTATTTTAATGTAAATATGCTACTTTTTGCTACTTTTTATGTTTGAACACCTAATATCACTTATAAACGTGAACGTCAATTTTAAAAGCGTTCAAGGGGATAGGCTGCTGAAAAAATTACAAAAATTCAAAGTTCGATTATATAATTATCAGAAGTCATATACATTATTATAATCGCTGAGCACGATTTCAAAGTCGGAATTATAAAATTCAAAATGGCAGATCCAATATGGCGCACAGTGGGCCAGGAGAACTCAAAAAGTGGCCAAAATTTTAAATGTTGATGGATTTGCGTGAAACTTGGTATAGGGGGGTTTTTGGGGTCGCTGATTTCGAATTTCATGTCAAAAATTAAAAATTCATAATGGTGGATACAATATAACGGACAAAATTATCAAAATCAGCTGAATTTGCTTGAAACTTGTTATTTAAGTGTTTTTGAGGTCTCTAATTACGAATCCGATGTCAAAAATATAAAATTCAAAATGTCAAATGTAATACGCAAATCAATATGACAAACGTGATTTTCAAAGTTTCAAGCAAATTCGGACTTTTCTATAACTTGTTAAGAGTTTTGGAAATAATTTATAACGAATCTGACACCAAAAATTTTTAATTCAAAATGGTGGCTCTAATATGGAGTACAATTTCTATTAATAAAGCATCCTGCTTAGTGAGAGGCAAGGGGGCTCACTCTAATAAAGCACCCCGAGTTACCGACAATTAAAAGGTATGAACTCGTACTGTAACTTCTTCGTGGCCTGAAAACTACAAATTTTGTAGGCAAACTGCTGGCGTTTTTATCTCATTTTTTATTTAAAATTTTTAAATGCCAAGTTTCATACCAATCTGGACAAAATTAGTAGAAATTGTACTCCATGTTGAATTCGCCATTTTGAATTTAAAATTTTTGGTGTCAGATTCGTTATAAATAACTTTGAAAATTCTTAACTATTAAGTTACAAGAAAGTCCGAATTTGCTTAAAACTTTGAAAATTACGTTTGTCATATTAATTTGTATATTACATCTGGCATTTCGAATTTTGTATTTTTAACATCGGATTCGTAAAAAGAAACCTCGAAAACACCTAAATAACAAGTTTCAAGCGAATCCAGTAGATTTTGATAATTTGTCCGCCATTTTATATCCACCATTAAAAATTTTAAATTTTTGACATCAAATTCGAAATCAGCGAACCCAAAAACCTCCCTATACCAAGTTTCACGCAAATCCATCAACATTTTCAATTTTGGTAACTTTTTTGGCAATTTATCCCACTGTGCGTCGGGTAGAATAACTTTAAGTGACCAATCAGGCTGAAGAAATCTTAATATTTCTTCGTCCTAATTGGTCACTCAAAGTTATTTTACCCGACGAGTACAATTTTCGAATGTAGCCACTGAGAGCACAAGTAACAATTAAATGTAAGGCGGGGAATCTAGAGTCGTCAGGAATCGCCTAGGAATATTGGAAGCCGATGTCAGGAGGGCGGAAGGGATAACTCTTCAGTATAAATGAAAGAATCACTTTAATGTCTTCGAGTAACGAGTACAAAAATGTCCAACACGAATGGCGGTCACAAAGAGAGTGTTCGTTCCGTCTCTTCTCCTACCACGCTTGTTCTGCCAGCACAGAACATATACTATGAAGATGAGAAATGAAAGCTCTGTATTTAACATGGGCAACAAAATGTAAGACACTGCCATCTGGTGGTGAAGTGGGAAATGAAATAGACTGTAGAATTCAGGAGAGGGAAAGGAAATATAATTCTTTTAACCCTGCTGGTCAAATAGACCCGAACAGACTAGCAGGGCTAGGTCTGCTTTTTTGCGCCAATATAGATTTTAACTTTAATCTTGGTTGTTACTTTTCATCTTTTTCTAATTGTTAAAACTAAAAAAAAAGATAGAAAGTAAATTAAACCGAGATCAAAAT
>QKQZ01015538.1:0-43337 GCA_003595255.1 Solenopsis fugax | reverse complement strand
GCCCGTCACTGTCTTCGAGCACCTCAGGCACTTCGGCAACCAGGAATGACGACGCACGAACTTCCGGTACTCCTTCCTCACCTGCAAGAGCGAAGCAGAGCCCGCCCGACCCAACGAAACGAGTTTAACGGTGCGAGAAAAAACTAAACTTCTGTGCGAGACAGCGTGCGGATGCGTTATGTGCACCTCTGCGAGTCTGATACATGGAGATTGCAGACCGCAGGCTGCAGACGGCCTCGGAATAGCCTTGACGCATCATTAAAGTTATTGTTGAAAAAATGAGTAGATAAAAAAAGAATTACTTTTCTTTATTTATTACTATTATTATTTTTTTTTTTAGTTTGCGTCTCTTTGTCATCTTTAGGCAAAGTTGGAGAGGCCGTCTGCGATTACTTCGTGAGAATGTTGTGCGATCTAATTTCGCTCAAAGTTCTAGTGCCGATTTAATGAGAAATAAAAATAATATCGGTGCTCTTCTCGCGCGATGATAACAAAAAAGTTTTTAAATTCTTGAGAAAATTATAATGAGCCCACTACGGGTGACGAAAGTACGCGAAGTAAACGCCAGTAACTTGTATTGCGCTTTATTAAATTTTATTGTACAGCGCTTTCGACAGATCATTTTCTCATCTCCATGTTTCGATTTTTATGAGCAAAATAATACGATTAACATGATTATCGTTCCAGTAATCTTAATTAGTATCAATCGTAATAGACATATTAAACTTAAGCACTAGAAAATTCTTCAAATTTCAAGTTAATATAAAAATTGATGCACAAGTGAGAATAATTAATAAAAAATTGTTACAACTCACTATATAGTCTCTAAAGAAAGTTTACACAGTTTTCTAAGTAACAATATGTAACATTCTATTACAAAACATTTGTGGAAATATGCAATAAAACTGACTGGATTTTTACAGGAAGTATCAATGCAAAATCAAATCGTTTTTATAAAAAATTGCACGGAATTACGCTTAAGTAAAAATTACATTATTACATATTGTACGAACAACTCCGGATTTTGTTGTTTGTATTTCTCTCTCCGGGAACATCCGGCGATGTTGCCGGAATGGTCTAAATCAAGGCGGACTTCTGTGCCCCGACGTATTCCCTTACCTTCTCGTTCTGTACGCAATGGAACACAAAGATAAACAGCCCCTGGAGACTATTCAATACGGTGAAGATGTACGCCATCACGACGGATTCTTGGTTTAAGTAGAGAAGCCCGAACGTCCAGGTCAGACCTAGTAGAAACACCAGCACGATAGCGCCCCGCAGCCAGGCCCTGATCAGAAGATACAGAATAATAAATTACATCGGCGAACAGCCAGCCAAGTTTCTGTTGTACAATACAAATCGCGATGGCGGCGCTTAAAGGGGACCAACGTATTGTCGCAAAGGTGCTCCGAGAAAATGTGATTTTCGCAGAAGAAATGAAACCTCGTAAAACGTCACATCGATTGTGCTATTTAAGTTCGCTTATTCGGCGTTTTAATTAAAAAGCTTAAACTGACACGTGGATTCGACAGTCTTTGACAAAAATAAGAAGACATTTTCTACAGCTTAAAGGACAAACGAACAAAACGTTATTAATACGAACACGATAATCTCATTATAGATTTCCAATTTTTCGTGACAATTTTACGACACTACATTTATTATAACTGATTGCTAATTAAAGACAGTTGTGACGTCGAAATCGATTAATTTTAGAAAATTTCTTTATGAGAAGAAAAAAAATTCATTTATTTTAACAATAACAGGAATTTCCATTTTACTTTCCTGAATTATTTGTTGCTCATTAAAAAAAAAAACGCAAAGATAATTGTACTCGATCCGAGGCTTCCTCAGTCGATCGCGAAACACGATTTTAATACTTGACATTAGTATTATGACGTCGATGGAAAAAATAGCGCGACCGTCACGTAGCGTCGTGAGACACGCGAGGGTTCGTCGAGGGTAACGTTTAAACATTGCGATATGCTGAATCGGGGTTTTTATTTTTGCAAGCAACACGAATGCCGCTTTGAGCGTCGCCGGAATCGCGGCATTTTATCTAAGTCGTTATGATTAGAATGTGTGGCGTTACACAGGTAGGCGGATATATCTCTACGGTACTTCCACGTCTATCTACTTGTAAATCAGGCGTAATATCCGAACTAAGGAGAATACTACATGCAGTGAATTATCGTGTCTACTCACAGGAAATGCAAGTGATAAATATATACATAACATGTATTGTAGTTATTATATCCATATACCGCTGGCAAGAGTAATTACAGTTAACATAGAAACATCATGAGTTAACATAAAAATTTTACACATAAAAGAAAAAAACTATCAGAAAAGTAAATTAACTCTGATAGAAACTACTTTATTCAAGAGATAAAATTGAATTATTTATCATAATAAAACCATGTATTAAAATTAATTATAACATATATCGTAGTATTAATAATTACAAAAACATATTTTTGTGATGAACACAATTAAAATAAATTCAGAAATTTTAAAATGATTAGATAGATGATATATTGTTGTGATTAATTGAAGGAATAAGAATACGCACGGTATATTTTATATTTTTCAAAAATTTAATTTTCACTCAAATAAAATTATTGTTTTTTATTATAATCAAACTAATCCAGAATGACATGTATATATTAAAATTAAGGTATTAAAATGTCCATTTGTAAAATTAAATCATTTTATTGCGGATTATTAACTTAAAAATTCATGAGTTTCAAGTACCATAATAGCATGCTGTTTCATTCTCATACATTTATTCCTTCAACCAACGTGTTAATTACAATATGCACACAAAATGCTGCATTGACGTTATAAATCGCGCTTCCTGTGAGTGTTACGATATCACATTGTAGCGAGTGTATGATGTATGATGTGAAAGACTAAAATCTACAGCTACGTTCACAAAATCAGTGTGGAATGATACTCGAATAGCTTAATCGAAATAAAATGGACTAAAAAAATAAAAAAAATAAATAAAAAACAGGGTGATATCAAATGAGACGAGCGAGATGGCGATTAATGACGACTTTAACGATATGACTTGGTGAGTAATAATAAACATGGTAAATATCTTACAAGTGCGCTTGCAATTTGTTGGGAAGAGCATTCTCTTCCTTTCCACTACCAACCAACCACGCCATGCAGAAGAATGTAGAACAGTGTAGACAGAAGTGGGTAGAAGATTTAATACAAAAATGAAACAAGACAGCAGTTAGGTGATTGTTCCGGCACCATTAATTAATTGATTATAGTTTAATCTCTGATTTGCAATGCTCGATTCGCATTACTTTTTCCCGAGCGCGCTAAAGCGTGGTGTTTATGCTTGACAAATGCAAGTGAAATGATTGACAATTAATGTAAACAAGAAAATACATAACGACAGAAATATTTTGTCAAACACTTGTCATCGTGAAAAATATCGTATATAATAATCCGAATCGGGATTGCAACAACTTTTTCACTACCATCACCAAATTATTTACGTATTCTCACGATTTCATAAAAATCGAAAGACTATTATGCTTTTTTTATAATTTTACACAAAATACTGACTATGTCTTCGTTTACAAGATCCGTAAATTAAATGTGACAATATACAGGGTGTCCTTAAGAAACAATAGAAATTTGGATATACTTTTATTTTAATATACTTTGGATATACTATTTTATTTATATTACCTGTAAAATTAACAATCTACACAGATTTAGATGACACTACAAAAATTTTGAAAATTTGAAAAATTCAAAATCTATGAAATAATAACAAAAATCTAATATCTACACATTAAAAAACTTCGTACCATTTTTAAAGTGTTTAAAAATTATTATTAAAATTTAAAACTTAAAATGCTTTTCGGTAACATTTAGCATTATTTTGTCGCGAGACATGGAATTCTCAAAAAGAATGTAAGATTTAAAGTTCAAGAATTTTAAACAAATAATTTATGAATTTTCAGAGTGGTCTATATGAAAAATGAATTCAAAAAATTACTTCGATAATATTCTTTAAACACTTAAAATGGCGCACCCTGTACATTTACGACAATCTGTGTAATCGAACGATATACTCGTGTATATCCTAGGTATCACAGCAATACAGTGGTGTGTCGAACGAACGAAATCTGCGGTCATTCCAAACATAGGACTCAAAACCAAAACCAAAAAATCAGCATGGCCGCCAAAAGATGCGTGACAACAAGATCCGCGTTCGGGAGATCTCTTTAAGCAAGTAAAGCTTGCGAACGTGTAAACCGAAAGCACCAAACAAACATCTCGATTACTACTCTTTGACGGGAGGATCAAATCTCGAATGTGACGGACAACGGACGCACTCGATTGGTACACGATATATACAGTTTGCAGTTTATGATAATTTACTAAAAAAAAAAGGAAACAGACTACTAAGGACATTGTGCTTACCTTGCGCTAGCCAATCGAGAATGCTCCTTGCTTTTCATAGCCACGGTGGTGTTCGCATGCCGGCACATCATATAGATCGCCATCGATAGAAATACCAGATTTGCCTGTAAAAAATCGCGTTAAAATCGATTACGTTGCATTTTGAACATCACTGTTATTAAGTTGAAAAGATAACGTGTCAAGATACATGAAAAAAATATCTAATATCGCCAATATAACAATGCTGGATAATGTTTCCTTAATTGATTGTTTAGCTAATCGATAATGTATTAGCCAATTACCAGTATGACGAGTATCACAGGTCCGACGAAGCTGAAGATGAAATAATTATCCGCGCGCAGCCAGCAATACCGATCGGTACCGTAGCTGAGTGGATCGATTATGCACGAAATTGCTACGACCAGCAGCGGTGCGCCATACGCGACCAGATAATACCACCGAAGCCGCGATTTTTCCGCTTCGAATACCTCGATCAGCATCACGTATAATTGGAATCCTGTAATGCAAAATTATGTGCAAAAAAAAAAATATATATATATAGATTGTTATGAAACGATAAAATATTACAAATTATGATGTAAATAAAAGAGTGGCCTGAGTCACGTGTAAATTACCTTCGAGGAACATCCACGCGAACGCGCACAAGAAGAAGAAGTGCAATAAACCGGCCACGATACCGCAGACGATCCTCTGATTAGTTTGGCCGATCCCGCAAACGAAGAGTACCTCGGCAATCAGCAGGCACACGCAGAGATTCTTGTGGATCGTCGTCCTGTCCGACTGCAAATCAGGGATCGGGGATGGTGACAAAAAAATTCCATCTCGCCGCGATTGAATGCCGATCGATCGACGGCGCCCGCGCAGTTATATACATTACCTTCAGTCCGCGAAATAATTGAAACGTGAGAATGGCCAGGACGAGGCAGACGACGGAAATAATGCAGCCTATATACGTGATGATCTGCAGGGCGACCTGATGGGCGATGTCCAGCCTGACAGCGTGCACGTCCATCAGCACGGCGAAGTTCGTCAGGTGATTGCATTCGCACACGGTGTGAGTCTCGTTGGTCTTCTGTATCTGGCAACCCTCGTCCGACCAGGCGCTATGGGAAATAAGGTATCGCGTGTAGAAGAAGATAGTCATTATTGTTAGTTTTCCATTGGATATACAGGACGCGTCAAAAGTTGTGTGAGGAGTAGTTTCAATTATAAATTTTCTGGATGCACACATATATATGTAACATTTATTATATTATATGTACAGATTTCCAGATTAGATTTCCAGAATAAAAGTTAAAAATCTTATTCAATAATCAATTTTATAAGTAAATCTTTTTATTGAATACTGAATTTGTGTGGGATATCGAATCTCTATAACCGAGTTGTAAGAAGGAAAGCTCCGCGGATTAAATAATAACAAGTATACTTCCTATTTCCGCGAGTTGTTGCGGATGTACATGGCGCAACGGAAACACACGAAGAGAAAATCGAAAAATGGAGAAATAAGAGAAAGACTCCTCGGCACTTTTAGTATTGTACGAAGTGGAAATAGGATCGGGCGAAGGCGAAATTACCTCAAGATGTAATCCCAGAAGACGCAAGTGGGGTTGGTGACGTTCTCGACCGCCAGATGTCTGAAATACACTCGAACGGGTTCCGAGAGCTGTATGTGCCGGCCTTTTCCCAAGGACGCCGAGATAACTTTGCTGTTGAGGAGACGGGTGGTGTTCCTCCGCGGCAGGGGCTGGGGATCGTCGCTCATGACGACGGACGGCGGCTCCGCTTGCGGCTGCAGTATCTCCTCGAGTCTGTCAAAGGCCATGAAGACCAGCCGGACGATGCCGGCCTCGCTGTTGTCCAGCAAAGCGCCCCTGGTAAGTTCCACGCGATCGTTCGAGACGGTCCACCTTTGCTGGGCGGCTTCGCTCGGGAAAACTTCCAGCTCGTTGCCGATGTTGCGCGCGTCCAGTACGCGAACTTCCATCACTGTAGTGAAGACACGCATGTGGCTAATTAGGCGAGTAGGTGTATCTCTCCCTTGGCGCGTTTAACGCGCTCCATGAGAATTCTAGCCGTAAATTCGCGGAAGACACGAATTAAATTACGACAGAACAATGGTTTTCAAATCTTTTACGATGAAAATTTGTTTTAAATACACCAAAAATTTTATTTTATCAAATAACGGTGGAAATCGAAATACTTTATTATTGTATGAATAGAATCGAAAAAATCGTGCGAATAAAACGTCATAAATACACACAATTAATAATAACACAATTTTGCACGTAACTCTGAATACATGTAATTTCTCTTCAAATATAAAGTAGAAATAGAAACCATTATATCATTAATTAAAAATACATTTCCACTCCGGTGCACGTGCCATAGCACAAATTGGAAACCACACTGTGATAGAAGAAAAATAATTTTTTATTTCTTCGACTTTTATCTACGTAATTGAATGAAATTGAAAAGAGTAATTTAATAAAATATGTAGTTTTAGCAACAAGTTACATTATTTAAAATTCATTAAGAAACTCAATCGCTCCAGATTTCTCAAAAAATGTATTTATGCATGAAAGCGCAATAGTCTTAACACGCCGTGCAATTTGACGCGAAATGAAGGATTAAGAATTGATCGAGGTATGAATCAGTGACGTTGCCAGGAAGGACTTAATGCGGTTTCGATTTTTCTTCTGGAAAGGAGGACGTTACACAGCATCCGACCGGCTGTCGCTCATCAACATCGCTTCCCCCCCCCCTTCTTTCTTCCGACGCTTTTTGCTCTCCGCCGTTATGCAGTTTATCAAGCGTGCATCTGATGATGCACGTACACCGCGGCTCAATCAAGCCGCGACGCACTTCCGGGAAGTAAATCAAGTCGCTCGTAATTCCACCGTCGTTTTGTAATAATAATAGCGCGCGCCCGCGCCATACTCGTCTGGATTATAACGTAATCCGGGCGGGTACCGGAGAATTACGATGGATTCGGATCTGTATTTTATCTATACCGGAGATTACCGGGTGTTGGGTGCGCGAGCGATATAAATCATTCGATCGTTTGCAACGTATACGCCGAAGGCGAATGCAACGTGCGTTCGTTCCGTAACTTTCGAAATGCTAAAAAGAAAATAGTCATTTTGGAAACGCGACGATTCTAGTTAGATAACTGCAGTGTCGCGATTTCTAAATTGCTTGGCAAAAAGAATATAAATTAGAATTGTATTAATAATAAACTATATCGCATTAATTTATTAATTAATATTACAAATTATCTTCTGAGGATCAAGAAAATTTGTAAGGGCGTGCATTTTTATGATTTTTTTGTATAACATAATAATTTACTTTCTCTCCTTTATATTTTGAACTTACGTTCGGCAACATGTGATAGAGAGTTATAAATTATAAATTATTAAATTATTAAATTATTAAAAATCATTCTAAATCTTCTTTAAATTTCAAATTAAACACTGTGATCCCATCTTACATTAATAAAAATTGCAAATAAGTGCTTTTTACATAATTTCGAAATCATGTTCTGCAATTATCTAGGTAATTGGCTATAAGCAGAGATGGCAACCTAATGAGGAGGATATTGAGGTTCTTAATGTCTCCTTACTTGGCATGTAAAGGATATAATAAATGTATAGTCCGATAAATTGTTGTGTAGCAATTACCAATCATCATTTATAGCAGTACTCACATATGTTTTTGCCTTCATGCATAATAGTCTTCTCGTGCATAAGCGTGTCGGCCAATAAGAAGGCGTTCTCTTCAAGACCGATCAGCAGCGACGTTGCGACCCTCATTTGTTCCTGATGACTGAGATCCTTCCAGGATGCCATTTGCGCCTTATCGAGCAGATTGCTGCCAGTCCGCACTACGCCCTGCAGCAGCTCCGTGACGCTGACCTCCCTCTGATTCGGGTCTTGATAGGTTTTAATGTCTAGGGCCATCTTCTCGGCCATATTTTTGATGATCTTCGTAGTGATCATCATATCGCCGCCGTACAAGCCACGGCTGTTATTCGTGACCTGCGAGAGCTCCCTGCTGATGCCGAGAATCACGTCACCGTCTGTCACGCGGTTCTCCAAAGTGGTCAACCAGACGGATCGACACTCGCTCAGATCGGGATTGTCACGGTGCCAGAAGGCGGATTCTCCTCGGGCTAGACATCGCCATCTGGCCAAACCGTTCGCACCACCGGGGCAGCTCTGTACCGCCACTTCGCCGGCCCTGGTCGTGTTCCAGGACAAGTTCCTGGCTACCACCGGGGGACACACTTGTCTGCCGTAGTCGTACCACTGGCCATTCGAACTAGACTCCGGGTACAGCGTACTGGGTACTGCAACGATATGGTTACGCTTCGGTCAGTATGATCGTCTTAAGTGGTCGCCTCAGCTAACGACTACAGTTAACGGCTTGGCGTTAATGCGATACCGGCGTCACGGCGTCCTCGGGGACGCAGCTCGATGCGCAACGACGCTCGGAAATGGAATTTCGGTTCTCCCCGGGGATCTTAATGCTTCATCGCGATCGAACCAGAAATGTGCTATTTACTCGTCGGTTTATACACTACCAGCGAGAATGTATTCATCGTACAGTGACAAACGCAAAAAAAAAAACTAAAACAGATAATAACGGTTTGTTGTTAGATTCATCGTTATGCTCACGACAGCTATAATGCTTCGATCATCAATTATGCTTAGGCGTTGTCTGATACAAGCGGCTTAGCCTCAAAGTCAACTCATAGATCTGTGAACCCATAGCCGGGAAACAGAGCTTGTTACTATGTAAAGATGTCACTGTTGTCAATACAGACAAGACTATGGCATGTAATCATCTAATTGATTGACAAAATTCTTGAAGAGTTTTAGATCCCAAAGATGATTTATGTTCAAAATTAAATATCAAACAATCATTGATATAAGAAGAAATAATTTACTGATTCGTGTTCATTTTGAAACCAGTATATTTAACACCATTACTCTTACAATGAAGGATTGCTAATTCGATACGCATCGATGTGCAGTACACCAAGGACGACGCCCGAGAGAGAGAGAGAACGCTCACTCGACGACCGCTATCGTAGTTGCCCTAGAAGTCCTTCCTCTAGAGGCGCTAGTTAAAAGAAAATGGCTTCACATGCCGCGCAAATTACAACGAAAATGTTACTAACGAATTTTAATCAAACAACGTAGAAATAAGTACGATAATTAACAAACAAAAATATTATACAATCATATTGTAAATAAAATTATAAATCTCCCAGAAGAAAAGAAAATCTTACCGGTGGTCCTTCGACTGGTTCTCCAGGGTGCGAAGGTGGATGTTGTCGTGGCTTGAGTGGTCTCAAACATCGGCGGCATCGCCGGAGAACCATTTGCAGATATTAAGTCCTGATCCTCCTCATCGACTTCGATGTCGGCGGAGGACCTTGTTGACGTAGAACTGAAAATGGAGGGATCTCGTTATTCTCGATGGTCCTCGTACACATCGAACTTTATGACGATCATATAGATCGCGGCTGATATGAATTAACGACGTGAAGGAAAATATTTGTTGTGGAGACAGTGATTGAGGGAAATTAATGGCCGACGCACCAAATAAAAACGCAAGAGAAAAACTTTATCCTTTCGATACTTTCGTTTTGTTATATTTTTATGCGTACGTGCATGATAAGTACGTTACTCGGTAATATTGCAGTATATGTAAATCTGATTCTAGATTAAAGTTGAAATTAAAGTCCAAAATCCTCGGTTTTTAATGCGTTGCATTGAGTCGCGTATTTCAGATTTTTATATTTATGTAATACACTGACCTCGCCGGCGTCGTTATCGGCATCGCCGGGGTAGACGGCACCGGTGGCTGTTGGGGTGGCTGTTGCGCCGGTGTCGTAATCCTCGAAGGAGGCCTGACAGTTGGCTTAGCGGTACTCCAGACACTCGGCTGCGAAGTTACGAACCACGGCGGACTCGGCCGGGACGTCGTCGTGGTGGTGGCCGCTGTGAATGTTTCGTCAAGATTGCTTTAATGAGGGACGGGAAGATTGGCGATGCAATGGAATTTTCGCAAAGGAGAGAAGGAAGATCCGGCAGTTCGTCTACGAGCTTATCGGACTCGAAGATTGAGGATAATTAAGAAGGAAAGTGATTTTAGGGGTGCGGGATATTTAAAGCTTTCGAGAGGTCTCAGGAATATCGAAGTCATCCCTCTTCTCTCTTTCTCTTCTTGTCTTTCTCTTTCTTTTGTCTCTCTCTCTTTCTCTCTCTCTCTTCCTCTCTTTCCCACGGATTGATACGATGGGGAGTTTATCCACCGCGTCGAATTTATATTAGACTCTTGTTAATCATTCGGTAGAGTTTGAATGAACTGTCTGTATTTTGCGTATATTCCCAATAGACCGAAGGGAATGAGATATCCGCGGCTCGGAAATACCGAGGGTACTCTCATCTCTGTTTTTCTTGGCTCGCTACGTTGGAAGAAGCTTATCCGCTGTATCGGATTTATATCAGATTCTTGTTAATCGTAATCATTCGATACAGCGCTTGAGCAAATCTCCTTTTGAGAACATCAGATATGGATATAGTAAATAATATTTAAATAATATTTGAATAATATTTGTATTTTATATTAGAATATTAGATGCCTTGATTGATCAAGATAGTTTTGCAGATTTATAATGATTTTCTAATAAAATGTAAATAGTGAAACAAGACTTTTGCAAAAGAAAGTGAATGAGAAAAATATAATAATTTTCAGATAGAGTTCAATTATAACAAATATAATTTTGCAATATTATTGAAATTAAAATTGTAAATAAAAAATTAAAATTTAATAAAATATTGTATAAGCATGTAATATTAATATTAATATTTTTATTGAAGTTACTTTGTCTATGAAAAATCTATTATTACTTTTCTTTAGCGTTAAAGATAAAGAATATAAAAGATATTTTTACTCTTTTTTTCCTCGAAAAAGTTTGATAATTGCTGAAAGAGCACTATGAATAAAAATTAAGCATATTCTGCGAGCACGTAAGTCGTCCGAAAAGCATTTCGCGAATAGAAAATTCAAATAGTCAAAGAGTTGGAAGAGAAAAAGAGAAACAGAACACAAGAGATTAGACTGAACAGCTCGATATCGCGTCTAGATCTAGCCGTGAAGGGGAAAACGATCTTTAACCCAAGATGGCGACGACAGTTAATTCTAGAACGGGATGGTCCACATATTTCGCGGTACTATCTCTATAGAGGTCATCTTTATTGTCTAAAGGGGTTTGCGATAAGGTAAAATACCGGACGTCGCCGATATTCGTCGCGATAATCGCGCGCGCAAAGGTAAGACGCGCACGTGCAAATCGAAGAGAGAAGAGGAATCGGTTTTACTTCTCCTGTAGCCACATTGGAGGCCACTAAGAGATCCGACTGTTATATACATGAATACATGTTTGTGTCGTAAAACTAGAACCCGATCTTTCGTATGTCTGCGAAATCAATCGCGAGACATACAAAAGCAGAGACAAGAGAAAAATAGAAAGAACGAAGAGGATTTTGGTATCATTACTAGAAACGAACATAAAGTTGAGGAAAGAAGACAAAAATTAATACATACAAATTGAAATGAGAACGCCTTGTACGGTCAAGCTGGATCTTAGTGCTTTTTATAAATTTTACTTGTGTGATTTTTATATACCTTTTTTCAAATTCAATCGACTACGCGCCGAATTACTTTTCCGGTCATAATGCAGTTATAAGTTGAACATGAACAGATAATATCACATTTATTAAATTAGAAATAATTTAATAATTAGCGATGCTAACTTGCATCTTGATGTTAGATCCCTTATCCCCCCTGAAAAAACTGTAAAGAATTTATTGCGAAAAATACAAGACGTTCTCATTTCAATTTGTATGTATTACATTAAACGGTTGAATATCTCCAATTTTACAAAAATTAATATTTATATTTAATACTTAATATATATATATATATATGTTTAAAATTAATTAAATAAATATTTAATATTAATAGTTAAGTTTCTGATATTGATTAAATCAATGCTGACTGCTAATCATACTTAATATATAATAAAAATCCAGATAAAAAATGTTAATGAGTAATACTGTAAAAAATTAAACTGAAATTTAATATTTCAAATATGTCATCAAAATTAATTTTTGGGCTCATTTAAAAAATAACTTATAAAATTTATTATTTGCTATTTTAACTTCTAAAAACAAATACAATTCACAAATTTTGTGAAATTTTGTACAAAATCCAATAACGCTGAAACAAATCCACGCTAAAATTGGCGTAAAAATGGAAGGATTTTACTTACCGGACACGCATCGATAGTGCGCTTCGAGATATTTGTGTGTGTTCGGACAAGGATCGCCGAATTGCAGCGTGGACGCAACGATGCTGCAGTTCTGCTGGTCGTTGCACCTGCACGGGGATTCGACTCGCGTTTAACAAAATGACTATGGTACACCCTTACCACGTGTACCGCCATGGATCCAGCCCTGTTTCTTTCGTTTCTTCGATAGATGGGAAAGAAGAGCGATGCTCTCGGAGAGAGACTTTTTCGTCGAAATTCGTCCATTCAACTTGTATTTTTTTATTTAAGCCTAGCAGCTTTAACAAGCTTAGTTTTTGGATACTTTTAGTCTCGATTCTTCAGACATTGATCGAAGGAATCTGATTTAATTTTTGTCGATGAGAATTTGACTTTTGAAATTAATGGTTGACAATTAGAAACCTCAGTCGAGGACTTTATGATATTTATTTTAAGAAAAAGTATTTTTAAAATATTAATTACTTAGAATTGTTATAAAGTAAATCAAACAAAATTATAAAATAACAAAATTGAATTAAATTAGCAAAAATATAGAAGGAAAAATATAACGTAATTTTTCTCCAGTGTCAAATAAAATTATAAAACAACAAAGGTAATGAAAAGTCATTCATAAAAAAAAAGTTTTTTCAAGCTGCATGATCGTTTGGGTATATCGTCTAACGTCGACGATTAATTCACATAAGACGAAATCATAAGACGAAATAAATCTTTGCTCCTCAAATTACAATTCCAAGATTACGAGGTTCCTCCGCAGCCCGTGAACGAAAGGCGAATCCCTTGAGATTTCTCGCGTAAATCCGCAACCGCGCGAAAACGACGTCAGAATAGAAAAATGTGAACCAACCTAAGCACTGGTAGTGAGCCTCGATGTATTTTCCGGTCCCAGGACAAGGGTCTTCCTCGAAAACGTCGCTGCGCACGTCCACCGAACAGGAATTACGATGATTGCACCTGCAATCGTCACGTGTGCGAAAATGTCACCCAGCGGAACGACCTTACAACGATTTCCAAATTCTTCGCAGAATCACCAATTGAGAATCAGGCGACCACGACGATCCCGCGCGTATTGCTACCTCGCGATTTGCACAAGTGTAATTCTCTTTCCCTCTCTCTTTCGAAAATTTCGCGTTTAATATTTTATATTTTGTCTGGTAATACTTATTAAATCTCGAAATCATACTTTCGCATTCCAGAATTTGATACAAAATTTCGATATCATAGTATAATTGAATTCTTTTCAATTTTAGAAAGTTCGCGCAAAAAGATTCGTTAATTGCACTACATTTAAAGAATATAGCCAAATTATAATATTCACTTTTGTAGAAATTGGTAATCGATTTATCAAATGTATAAAATTTTCCTAAATTTCTCGAACATTTTCAGAAATCTTCGTACGGAGAGCAAAAGCAATTTGTTAGTCTCACTGCAATTTCGGAACAAAAGCTCGACTCTCCCGTTCGCGGAGCTTCGTTGAATCTGTTATATCACGGTTGTTCGCGTGTGTGTTAGCGTGTGACAGTAGGACAATGGGTTAGTAATGACACGTTCGCAACAGTTTCAGACATAAGCACAAGTTAGGCGCTCGAGGTAAGACAGACAAGGATTCTAGTCCCAGATCCGGACAAACGGACGTGTGTGTGCATGAGAGAGTACGTAGAAGTGTGTCAGCACCGAATTACAGCCCACCCACAATATCCCACGGTGTATGTACAAAGATTAACCGCATGCAGAGAATGTTCCTCCATTTCGAATGTGGACGAATTATTTGTGCAGCTCGCGCTTGCGTCGCGAAGGAGGCAAATCACATATTCATAATTATATTAAATTCGTATCACTTGACTTTTACGTGGTGGCAATTCATTTTTTAAAAATAAATGGTCGAAGTAATGAGATCTGGTTTCTTTTTTTCCCATTCAACTGAATTAACATTCGTAATGAAAGTAACGACTTTGTTGCGTTAAAACCGATTCGCCGATCCCATCATTTAAGTGCGCTTCGCCGACTGTAAAGATAACACAGATCCTTTTTTAGAACTGTCCGTTAATTTAGATTTGCGTTTGTTAAATCTTTCTCTCTCATGGCGTATTTGAAGCTCGCTTGCGTTAACAGGGAGAATAATCATGGCGAATTTTACCCGCGCGACAAAGTAAATTTTTCTCGTGCACGCGAAATCGCGACACTTTAAAGGACAAAAGCAGCGCGGCTCGTCGGCGATCGTTAGGTCGCGGAATTATTCTCTTCCGAGAGAATCTCGGCAATTCGCCGCCGCGTTCTCGTTGTAACTACGGGACTTGAAAATATTTAGTATCGCAGTATTGTCGTAATAAACTTTCCGCTCCGCCGAACTGCCGAGCACGCTTGACATGACTTCTCTCCGTTAAAGATTTTCCCGTTGACGGATTTTCAAAGAGGGACTCTCTCGGAAATTTTCCTGCGAAGTACAATAGGAGAGACGCGAAGAGTGTTTCTCGAGACGAAGGTTTCAGTTAACGTCAAGAGTATTTTCTTTCGAGCTAAATAATATTGGATAATTTTTAAAAAATTAGCGACTTAATGACTTCAATCCGACAGACAATTCATTTTACAGTATAACATACGGAATAAGCATTCCTGACTTATCGCACTTCTTTTTAACGAAATCTGGGTGATTAAAAATATTATGTCACATTTTGTATGTATAAGAAACTCTGCAACTGATACAATGTTGTAAATTTAATCCACTTTATTCGCTAGGAAGCTAACGTGAAGTAAAAAGTATTTCTCTTAAATAAACAGTTAATTGGGAGATAAAATTATCTAAATGTATCTTTATTTAATTATGTACCTCCCTTTTTTCGTGGATACAAACATAAAAAGTATTTTTATCAAAAGTTATAAAAACGGAGGCCATCGTTCAAATTTGCGCACGAGAAAATTAAAAAATTTTATTTACACCTTTGCTTAATCCCGCCAAGGTAGTATCCCGAGATAATATGTAAGCTTTGCACCTGCAGCTTGTTTGCTCATGACGCGACTCGACGATCGTTGCGCTTGTTTTTTCCGTTCGCTTGATCGGAATTACCCGGCGGATGTAAGGCCGTCGTTGCACGAGTGCAATATTACTCGGCGAGACCGAGATTTAATGTAACAACTTTATGAGAGCGCGATGTAACGCGATATTTCATTTGTAAATGCGACTGGCGTCGTCAAAATTGAATTAACCTGCCTTGATTCTTAAACGCTAAGAACGCTTTTTGAAAATTCAAGTCTTCGTGTCATAAAACGGTATTTCTTTCCATAAGATTGAATAAGAAATTATAGGACAGATCTATTCTCAGTAAGTAAGCTAGTTACAACAAATTCGATTTCATGTTAAAGAAAAAAATATATAAATGAATTTTCAAGATTGTAAGTCATTAGAGAATATTTTTGGAGCATTCAGATAAAATTTTATTTAAGGATTTTACTTAAGGATTTAGAAAAAAAATTAGTATCAAATCAACAATTCATTGTTTCATATATAAGCAAGAATATAAAATCTCCTTGGAAGTATTTATAATCTCAAAGAGACATAATTTGCTAACATAAAGGAATTTTGTTTCTTCATGTAAGCAAATTATGTTTGATCAAGATTATCAAATTCTTCCAAGAAAATTTTATATTCTTGCTTATATATGAAACAATGAATTGTTGATTTGATAGTCAATTTTTTCTGTGTACTTTCCAACAAAAATTTCAAATTTTTAAATAAAAAAGATCGATACTTCAAAAAGAAGCGTTCTTGAGATTTTAAGACTAGTGATAATTAAGATAATAATAATATCGTTTGGAAAAATGTGCAAGAAATATCAAGCAAGTATATTAAAATTAAAAGGGAAACACCATACTTCTCCGAAAATTATCCAGCAATAATAGAAATAATATATTTTTCCGCTCGTTAATATTTCAAGATATACCGCGCCGCGCTAAGTTTCCCGCGTCGCGTAAACACGCCGATTACTTCACGCCGTAACCGTGCGCCGATTAGTTCACGTCAATGTGGCTGCCGGTGTGCAGCCGGATCGTTAGTGCTCCGCGTTTTCGCGCCTTTTTACTCATCTCGGGTGAATCTTGCGTACGAATGAACGTTGGAAGTGACGAATTTAGCGACAGACGATCGTTCCAGGTGTATTAATCAGTCACGAATCTCCGCGGAAGTTTAACGGCAAGTATCTGTCGCTTTCCCACCTGGTCAAGTCGGCGGCGTCCGTTCGAAGGATTTGTCGATACGCGTGTCTCCGATACTTCGCAGTGTCCAGTATGCTGTACGGCACGCGAAACGTCGAGAAACATCGAGGGAAATGTTGAGGAAAGCGCCAAGGTAACCCGATGGTCACAGGTATGACTCCTCCGTCCGCATAATATTCGCGTGACGGTCATTTGCGTAGCGGTCGTTGGTCGCGTCGGCCATGTTTATCGACGGCGCTTCCCGAAATTGTAACGCGGCGAGGCAGCAAACCGAGAGCGTCGAGCGAGACCAAGGGCGAGTATGTTGGTGTCTCGGCGCGTGAACAATCGACTCGGTCGCGGTCAAACGTCTGCGGGGACCTACCTCGCGTTATTCACGTGTCGCGAGTGCCGAACGGAGCTACGGGCGGTCGCTTGATGTGCTGGTTGTTGATTCACACGCATAGGAGCTGGAGCGAACGAGTGTTTCTGCTAATGTACAGGGGCGGCGTAACTAAGCGAATTAAGCATGGCATGGAGGCACTATTTTTTAAGAGCGCCTAACGCCGCATATGTTGTATATATTTGATTGAAGATGCTACTTTTTTTAGTACACGATTTATAAACTGCCGTTCATAACTTCGGAACACTTGCGATTTTTTCATGCATTTTTTTGAAAAGTTAAATTAAATAAAGTCTTAAAAAAAATTTTTAATTTAAACAAATCGAGACCATTATAACGAAACATTCATCTTTTTTTATAAACGCTTTAATTTCAAAGTTAAAAAACATTTTGTAAAAATAAGTTTTTACGCAAGATCTTCGATATCATTGCGAAAAATTGTTAAAGTATGCATAATTTTATTTATGGTACACGTGATTTTATTTATTTTGAAAAATTTGGAAAATAAGAAAATTCGTATTATTAAAAAAAAACCATTTTAAAGCTTAAAGAGTTACTTTAAAATATTTTCTATCTTACATATAATTAAAAATTGATAATTATCAATATTCTTATTTTACTTTGAAGCATTATAGCTTGAATTATCAGACAAAAATTTAAAAAAATATATATATTCAGGAATCTAATGTATATTGTATAGGAGCACCGAATAATCTAACGCCGTCCCTGTTGGAAAATGTGGATTAACTTCAATCTCGGTTTATAATTTACTTTCTAATTACTTTGTAATTTACCATTTCTGATTCTTGGAAAAAGATAGAAAGTAAGTTAAACCAAGACTTAAAACTAATCTATTATACATTGATATAAACTTAATCTAAGTATTTCATCTGTCGACAGAGTTTGCCCGAGCAAATTTCGTGTGCGTTGGGAGCTTTGTACCGAGTGCATCTAAAGATCATTGTTGAATCGTACATCGAGGCAGGTATTGCTAGCTTCTACGATCGGCAGACGGTGAGTGACTAATTCTTATCAAATTAGCTCTTTATTCCGTATTTCGTTGTACAAATTTCATCGAATAACGTGAGGAGGTAGGAGAACAAAAAGTGGTTGTTTTTCATTATTCGAATTCTCTGCGTTTGACAAGTGGAGAATAAAATTCTTTTATTATAGATTAGCTAAAAGAATAGATAAGAAAAGAATTAAAAATCCAAATTATTTTTTCGAGCGGGATAGTCACTTTTAGATTAAATACACACGCGTTAAAGAGATCGTTTCTTATGATCATTATGATCATTATTGATAAATCTTGGCGATTATTATGGGAGAGTTGCCGAATGCGTACCATTTAAATTAATTTTTATTATGTTTTACATTTTGTACTGATTTGTATGCAAATAAACGTTAGTAATTATAGTTTGATGCTTCAGATACCTATTATAACAATATTTAACGTTTCATCAATAATAAATTAATTTATTATAAGAGCCTTTTATAGCATGTTGCGAAAGATATTTTGACAACCGGCCTAAATCGTATCTGCTGGTCTCCTAAATCGCGAATTACCTTTGAAAATATTGTATTTATGAATTAAAACAATTACAAATATAAGTCATCATTAATTAATACTTATTTCATTAACAATTGATCGAAAAAGGATCAAATATTTAATAATTAATAAATAACAATAAAAGATAAAAAGATAAAAACATTGAAATAAAGCTAATTTCAATTTATTTTTGCAATTGATATATTTTTATTAACACCAGTTATTAGTTTTATTATTATTATCAATTTTACATTAATGTCGATCAATTAATATCATATATTGTAATAAAATTGATGGTAGCACGATTCAGGAAACTTGATAGATTTTGCAACAATATCGATTTAATTTTTATAATAATTACAAATATGTTTGTACAATAAATATAAAATATACAGTAAACATTTTTATGAAATTTAAAAAATTTCAGAAAATAAACTTGCATGATTGCATTATTATCAGCTACATAAAATGATCAAAATTAACATCAGTTGTGATTTTTTAATATGTTGCTAGCACATACAAAACATAATGCAACTTGTTAAATTTTTGTCAATATTATTCATTTCTCATTTACTTCATATTTTTGTCATTTGTGTAAATGTTGTTTGTATTATAAGTAAAAAATATAAAACATTGAAGAGATACGATTTAGAAGATCGGTACGTGTTCAGCAACTTTATCCCTACACTTTTTCTACCTTCCACGTTCAAAAACTTTCATGGTGCTCTCAGAATATCTCGGAAGCAACGCTCAAACACACGATGATATTTCGGTACGAGGCATCTTCCCGGCGTTATCTTCCGCTTGTTATTTCGGGATTATGAGTTTTCGCGGGGTTTTTTGCATGTGCCAAGCACTAAAAGGACGCACGAAATTCGATCAAGTGTCAGGCGGATGACACGTCGCACAACACCCATGTGTAATTCTGAAATATCTAATAGAAATTTCCGGACGCGTCGCGGATTATTTCGCCGGAAGAGCAATCGGTATCAATTGATAGTGGGGAAACGGAACAACAGAAATTCTTATCGTTCTGACGAGAAGCAAACGCTGTCGATATGTCGTCATAGTTCAGTATAGCAAAGTATCGACAGGACGCAAAGTCCCGCGCCGCTGATGCAATTGCGTCCGTTCGAGATTAGTTCGTTATAGAGCGGGTAGCTCAATGATTCCGGCTATTAAGCGGTTCCGTCGTCGACAATAGCTACCGAATTGCAACAATTCGGCTGTGTTATGAACGCGCTCTTCGAGCGTTACGATAGCGCAAATTTTGTCTATTTCGTCCGGTGAATTCGTGTCAGCGAAACAAGAAAAAGATCGACAGCGAGATGCAGTATTAACAACACGATTAAAGCCGCGGTAATAAATGTATCTGCATTGTAACCGCGGTTTATTAATTATGCATCGAGCAGTGCTGCATTGTAATTATTCATACGATTCGCATAACAGTTTCCAATATCGCGACGTAAATGCGGTCGCATCGGGGCGGCGTTTCATCGACAACCGAAATTACAGCGTAGCCAATTATAACGCACTGGCGCTTTTATTTGTTTAGCAGGATGTGTCGACGAGCTATCGTTCTCGATGCTAAGTGATAACATCCATTTCTCATAACCGAATTCCGAATTTCCACGATAATAACGTTCGCGTCGCTCTATTAAGAGTAGAGGCCTTCAAATTACACAGCTACCTTTAAACGCGCGGTCGCGAGTGAAATAAGTAGACGTTTTCGTAGCCGACAGAAATAATAGTCGAATAATCGAGATGTGGCAAGTTGTCGTTATTATTAAAACATTGACTCTATGCTGTTAATCTTAGATCCAACTTTCTCTCCTCCAACTTCATCGTGAATAGCAACTCGGTTCTAATTTTAAACGAATATAAAGATTGTATACTTTAATTTTCTTCACGAACTAAATGCTGATTATATGGGAAAGATGTTTATAATAGAAATTGATAATTTAACGATATTTATTTAAGATCTTTCTAATATACGTAACCATTTTCGTATATTTTTTTTTATTTCGTATACTTTGAAAAAAAGACACATTTTTAAAAATGAAAATTCTGGTTCAATACAATACACATATCCAAAATTTTTAGAACCAAAGAGATTTGCGACAATCATATTTTTTTCATCACTTGACTACATATCTTATTATTTATGCGCAATTTAATTGAATGGTTGAATTATATTACTGAATATCAATACTTAGAAGCAAAATTTTTTCAGACTCGATCAAAACAGTCATCAATTTCGCAAATTTGGAATGGCGCGTTGAATATTTCTATCGATCCTTTTTTTTTCTTACGCTGGCGCACACCCCTCTGTCTGATTCCATCCCCATCGTCGGGTATCGTTCGGCTTGCACGGCGGCGAAATATAACGAGGGTAAACGTAATTTCAGACGGGTAAACTACGAGCGAGCACGAAAAATCGCCATTTCGCGGATGTTGCGCCGTTTATTATTAAGGCAGACCCTCTCTCTCTCTCCCTCCCTCCTTCCCCTCACGGCTCCCCGCCCCGTTCGCTTTGTCTTTCTTTTTTCCACGTGCATACACAAACATACTCGCCGGTAGTAGCCCCGCTATAATGATCGATTCGACGGTGATTCAGCCCTTTTCCCCGCGGCGTTCGCGGTTAATATCGGCCCGACGGGGTTCCGTTGTACGATATTATTATTCCGTCTGCTGATTCATCGCGACATTTCTGTCTAGTGCGCGAATAAAAGTAGGTAACTCTAAGTTGCGTACGAATGCAGATGTTTCCAACTTGTTCCTACTACCTTCGTGCTGTAATGTTTTTACAAGAAATCGCAGATGAAAGCTCTGCATTGTTTGAACAAAGCTTTGACCGTTTTACTTTTATTCTGTTTGAGTTAGACCGTTCTTTGCAACTTTCCCTGTCGCCGTAGCGAAGTATTTCACGCTAACTCAACCAAAACGTCCGTCTCTGAATTTGTAACAATGAGTGAGGAAAGGCGCATAGAGCAATTTTACTACTTTCGTCGGTATTTCCATCGATTTTAAGGAAACTGAATTTCTCGAAGGTTTTCTTGGTACTCTGTCGCAAAAGCTTCGAAATCTACTTGGATGCATATACGTATCCACGGCAACGAATGGATTAATCGCGCGCATAATCCGCGAGTAAAAGCGCTCGGTCGCGTAAGCGAAGCTTAAAAGCGCCCCGCGTGTCGTCGGTAATCCCCGCGATTTAACGAGGCGCGTGTTTGCAAACTATGCTGCATTGTGTATCTACGTGCATCTTGCGGGACCCGAGTCGCTCCGTACTTCGTGCCCCACCAGTAAGAAACTTGTCGCCCCGTAAGCGAGCCACGAAACACCGCGGCGAGAAAGCCCTCCTAAACTGGAATCGTGTGCATCGCGCGTGGACTAAACTGCGGTCCGAAGCTGCGCCATTAGGACGCTCCTAAAACCGCGTTTCCGGTTATCGCGGATACGTGACGAACATAACTCGCGCGTTAAAAGTTTCGTCACGTCCTGAGAGAACAAATCGGCAGATCCGCATGATTTAAAGACAGCTGTACTTGTGCAGCTGTACACGTATGCTTGGAAATATACATTTTTATACACGCAGAAGAGTTAGCGAGTCCTATAATCTCTCATAATGGATATTTGTACAAACGTCGAAAAACAAAATTCACATCTGAAGTTTTCCGTGTTGTTGCGTTTTCGGAAAAGTGCAAATTAATGCAATTGAATCATGAGTAGAAATCCCATGTAAAAAGAAAGGAGACACACTGAAAGAAAAGTCTGGTTATAACTACCAAATGTATAGTGAAATAGTATCAATTAAATATTTTGTCAATGTAACCAAAAATAATTTTATTTTACTAAATGTTTAGTAAATATTATCAAATCTGGTATAAGTTACTAAATATTTAGAAAAGTAAAATTATTTTTGGTTACATTGGCCAAATATTTAATTGATATTATTTCACTATACATTTGGTAGCTATAACCAGTCTTTTTTCAGTGCATTTACATAAAATAAATTATAAATTTTGTTGACGACGTTTATTGACTTGTGGAAAATGTGAATATTTTATATTTAAATATATGTCAGCAGATAAAAATGGCAAGAAAGTTTCTTAAATTTTCCAAATTGAATGTCTGATTTCCTAATCGATAAAATCCAGCTGTTTAACCGCCAGGTCCACATGCAACGCGCACGAAGGAACGCGATCTCGTACGGTAACGCGAGACGGCGCGACGCCTATACTATCGGACGAAAAAGGGAAGCCGAAGAGTTTTCCGTTTCAGGGCGAATAGGTAAACGAGAAGGAGAGCGACCGAGTCGAGTGACTTTTTAATCGTCGTAGGAATGTCTTTGTGCCAGCGAAACCTCTCCGTCACTGGCGCGGATTTCGAAAGAACGCGCCGCGCGCTGAAACTCGACGATAGCGCGTGTAGCGGGCAGACGTGTAGACAAAAAAGGAGTGAGGGTGATATAGAGCCGAGGGTGAACGGGTCGTCGAAAGAACAAAAACGAGAAAAGAAGCGGGGGCGTTCGCTTTGACGCTTATAAGCGTTATAGAGTCGCGACCGCGACGCGAATCGAATCGAATGATGGACATCGATATTGATAATGACGTCGTTCGAGATACTCGGTGAATATCATATCAATCCTGCACGAGTTATTATTGCGTCGAACTACAATGACGCAAGAACATCGCGATCGAAGTATAGTACAGTACAATTAAATTACTAGCAGAGTTTCTATTTTGAGATATTGGCTTATTGTGAATTTCTTTCGACCTTGCTAATTTTAACTTCTTCCAAGAGACTCAATTGCAAAAAATCTAATATTCTGCCCTTAATTCAAAAGTAATAAAGTTATCAAATTAGTCTGTTTTTGAAATAATTTTAATGTAACTGAATTTTATCTCCTATTTAATATAACTTGATTATGTCATTCTGTCTTATTTTTATTCTCCGTTTAATATTTCCCGTTTAATACTGAAACGTATCTATCTCTGTCTTTCGTTCTCTGTCTGTGTTTTATCCGTTCGAAAACTGCAAGTAAGTTTCACTTTGAAGGTAATTGTCGGGTCTACGAGCATGGAAAAAGAGTGGGTTGAAAGAGGGCGAGAGTGGCGACCGAGCGGGGCACAAACACGATCGGCGATGCGCGCCTGCTGAAATTGGAAATTAATCGGTTTTGCGTTGTTCACGAGGGTGTATTCCTCGTATGCGTACACTAGTATTTCGATGAACGAACGAGCGAACGAGCGAGCAAGCGAGCAAGCGAGCACGGCTTCGTTCATTTACGCTTCGATAAATCGAAGCGCCCGAGCGCGATTTCGTCGCCGAGCTGTCTAGCGATTTTCGGTGTTTTTAGTGTTTAACGTACGAGTATGCGCGTTTCGTTCGCTCGTGCCAGGACAAATCGAAACGCGATCGCCCGTCCGACCGATTTTTAGTGTTTTCGATGTTTAACGTTCTCGTGTGCAACGATATTCTAGCTCGTAGATAGCTCTATTTCGCACACAAAGCTTGACGATCGATGTCACAGTCAAGCGGATGAAGATGATAGCGATTTTATCACACTTTTCAAAGAGTGTAGCAACGATATTCGTGTAGCGATTAAAAAAAATTCTTAAATTAAAGGCAATTTTTTAATTCAATTTTTTTGATAAGAGGATTGATTTTAAATTCATCGAAAGGTTCTTATTTGTAAAAAAAGTGCGATTTGTCAGGAATACATTATATTAATTTATCTACATTATTAATATAATTATCAACGTAAGAAATATACAATTCAAAATGTATATTTCTTAAAAATCTCGTTCCATTTTATTAAATGAAAATTAAATTAAATTAAAATTAAATTAAATATTATGGATATTACAGAAATGTGTAAGATATTTAATTATCAAATTTATTATGTTATCAAACTATTAAGTCGATATACAGCTAATACATTTAAATACTTTTTTTGAAAATTCTCTTTTTAGATAGACTTTCCTTATTAGTTTAAGTAAGAATCAATAAATATATGCGCGCAATCGAGAGAGGTTGCTTTATAAAGATTTAATATCCTCTCTTTTATGATTACAACAAATAATCCATCACGTTATTTAAGATTGATAGTGATCGCGAACATAAAAGCGGACGAATGTCGACGAAAAAGCCTCTTTCCCTACTAGGAATTTCCCGCAGGACAATTCCTTTAGTAGACGAGATTCTGCGCGGGTTTACACAACGGGTAGCCAAAAAGAAGGGCGGAAAGACACAACACAGGAGCATCTCTCCTTGGCATTCCGGGCGGCAAGAGAAAAAGGAAGGATCCATGGCAGCACACGTTGTTCTGTCTTATATATACACATATATACGTATATTTTTTAAATAAGACAAAGCTTGTACGTGTACCTGTAACAGTAGCCGTGCGCAGAGAAATCTCGACACAAAATTGCAAAGAAAAATCTCAAATTTATCTAAGGCAAACTTAAGGAAAGCAAAAAAGATTTTTTTGAAACTAGAGGAGATATATCTACTGCGTGTACATCGCAAATGTTTACGGGATTAATTTCTCATTTTAACCAATAATGATAATTTAAATAATTTGACAATTAAAAAACATAGACACACCAATTTTAAAATATTTATTTTACTATGGAGGTGCAAGATATGACAAGATTTCTCCTCTGACACACAATTGTGGTACAGTCACGATCGTGAATTTGAATCAAAATCTGCGGCATCTAGAAATTAATATTTTTATCACACAATAAGATGCATATTGCACCGAATCCGTCAACTGGCCGACAGAAGCGGTACAATAGCTCGCGCGAACTACACGCGCGTGGCTGCACCAAGTGGAAACGTTCATCATATGAAAAGTGATATAAGTCACAAACTTTGGAAAAACTGTTAAAGATTAATAGGTATTCTTTCGTTCAAGTTTTTTAAAGTCATAAGTTTGCATCGCATTAGAAAGGGTGCTAAATTAAAGTGTTGACAAAATAACGTAATTATATGTCACACTTACTTTCGTCAGTTTAGTACCTGTTATATCATTAAAAAGATATTAATTTAAGAGCGCAAGAAAAATAACAAAGTTGTAGTGATTAAACAAATTTATTGAAACATTTCTGCTTCCGTAATTTGTAATTGATCCTAACTGTCTCATTTTAAAGAAGTATGCTAATTCTAAAGAAATTCCAAAATTGTGACTAACATCACTCAAAATGAACGACTCGTGTGTTAAATATTACTACTACTGGTGGCATGCATACGCTACGTTGGTCGACAATATGGTAGAACAAGATGGAGCAAGAATATCAAATTTATATTCATATCGCGCGATTCGAGTATGATCGCAATTTCGAAGATGTTTACTTGCACATTTAGTGCAAGTACTGTACTTTTCATTTGGATCCACCCATTATCACCTTCAACCTCGCTCAAACTTCATCGGTGTTGTCTCTGAACACCTTGTATAAACATCGTATCAACGTACCGTGGCGAGACGCGTTCAATGATAAAAAATTAAAAGAAAACATTGTTCTTCATTTCTTCTCCCCCACCCCCACCCCCCGCCCTCATTTCTCTTCTGATTCCTGTGAGCTACCAATCCGCTCGCAGCACGACGACGGTTGAAATATTCGTCGGACTTCTTTCGTGTATTCGTGATTGGAATACTTTTAAGTACCTAACCGGGAGCTCTCTTTCTTCCTCTCTCTCTCTCTTTCTGTTTCTTCATTGCAACGTCTCTTTCTCTTAATCCGCCTGGGGATTAAACGAGTTTTGCCGAGAGAACTTGGGGGCGTGGGCAGGTACACGAGTGCGCGAGCGCGCGCACGCGTGTGTACGCTCAAGGGTGCATGCCCGTGTACATGTAATTACGTATGTATGTATAAATGTATATGGGCTGAAATAAAATACCGCGCATCTGAGATATCTATTTTATTTCGGACATTACAGAATCTTTCCGCGTTTGCAGTGACAAACGGCGTGCACAAGTTGATGGACCCAATTTTTTTGCGAGATGCGTCTTGTATGAGTTATAATCTTTTCGAATATTTTAAATAAAGTTTCGAGCTTAAATAGAACTGTTATAATATAACTAATCTGGGGCTTACTTCATTAAAAACGATATATATTAATAATTAAAAATTGTAATTGCATTAATAAAGAAACTTGTTGTACAAGTGCTATCGATAATTATAGCTTGACTTACAGCCAATTAAAAAAATTAGTAATTAATCAGAACTTCCAGAAGATCTTCACAAAAAACAATATAAGAATAATTTTATCAGTTCATCCGCCATTTGTTACTGTAAAAGTTTTTCAAAAGATACTTTTGGCGCCTTTAGAAATACGGGAGATACTGGGGATAGCGATATTTATTGCGCTACTTTCTACACCGAAGCAGGCGGTTACGAGAAGAGGCGAGATATATTGTGAAAACTCGTGAAAAGATACATTAAAGAAGGAGGGGATCTTAAGTTGGAAAAGAGTGAATGGGGTAAGAAGAGAACTTAATCGTTAACGAAGGGGCGTTCGTAAAATTAAGACGGAAGAAAAAGACGTACATGAGTAACAAAACGCGAAAAACTTTGTTATCAATACGATTGAAATCTACGTTTGAATTAATCCTTCTTTGTATGCACGAAGAATTTATTGTATATCTTCAATTCACACACATATATTCTGTTAAGTTTTGACTTAACAGAAGTTTTGGCTAAGTTAGGATATTCATATATTTTAAGTTATTTGATGTGTTTATCTTTTAGGCAACTCAATATTTAAAAAATTAATGATATCAAAATATATGCATTCATATACATCAAATTTTTATAAAATATATATTAAACTATGCTCTGTTATATATGTATAATATATAACATAATATATAATTTTGAAAAATAAGAAAATACAAATTACATTAGATTTAGAAATATATAAATAACTTGCAATTTTCTTATATTATTGTCACACGAATCATGCTTGATCGATTGAGGTTTGAAAATTTAATATCCTTTACTTCTCATTAATTGTAATTTAGGAGATACATCGAAGAAACCTTAAAATCGATAAAGAAAATCAAAGAAGACTAACGAATGAAAGAAATGAAGATTCGAATTGATAAAGAAATGGAAATTGCAAGTTACTGAGAGGAAGAAACGAAGGAATAAGTTGTCCTCTGTTTCTCTGATCGTGAATGCTCTTAAATGAAACAACGAATTGATTAATTGGCCCGTTTAACGCGATTATCGACAAAATTTTCTAAGATTGCAATTAGCTCACATTAAATATGATCACGCAGTTTTCGAAACATGAAAAGTAAATGATAGATATCTTTATGAATTTTGCAAAGTTATATAGAAATAAAAAATAAAAGATGGAAACTGAAATTAATTGGATAATTTTGATAAATAATATTTTTAAAGGAAGATTCACTTATCGCATGATATTAATTTTCAATAGATTTCTTTTACATAACAAAATGCACTTTTAAGCATTTAAACATATTCTTCGAATTATTTGAAACTAATAAAAGATTAAGGTGGTATCTGTTAAAGAAATTTTGTAGGAACACGAGATATTTTCGAATTTTTTGTCCATTTCGTTCACTGATTTGTTCATCGATTCTTGAAATTTAATTATTTGAATTGAAAATCTGTTGACATGTCTATAGTTGTCGCGGAGAAAATGTGAAAACGAAGGGAAACAACAAAAGCTTTATCGATAAGACATAACTATATTTTCCAGCAAATGAGATTGCGAGAGAGTTAATTCCGTATAACATAATTATAGAGTTTGTGTGATTGCAATTAAGTTAAGTTCGATACAATTGGAAGAATGGCTGAGAAGTCGAGGAGATTGGTCGGATATAGTAGGAGAAAGTAAAAAATTGATTGGGTCAACAGGGAAAAGAGCGGAGAATTTTTCGTAGAAAATCATTTTTAACTTATTTCAATAAATATCGCGATGAAATCCTCATAATGCAAACATTTGGGAAATAATAAACCAAGTTGTATGCCTAATTAATTCCGGGAACAATAACAAAATTTATAAGATTAAATTCTGGCTGCGTGAATGCGTAAAAATAATAATAAATACGAAATTAACGTTTTACATTGCCCAACAATTTATAGTAAATGCTCTCACATCGCACAACATGAAAAGCCGTGAACAAATCGATCTGAAAGATTATCTGACAAAAAGCGATTTCCATTCCGACGTATCTTCCAATCAACGTAACAATTTGCAACAAAACCATTGCGGGCGATAAAGTTTCCCTCGAAAGCCGCATCGCCATTAGCGGATTAACGGCGTGATTTGAGAAGAGTTATATCTCTTGCAAAAAAATAATTGCTGTCCTAACTGTCTACCAACGCGCGACCATAATTTATAAATAAATTATTCCGTTCGTATCGCCGACAAAATTTCCACAAATAAAATTAAATCACGCATTACTAATAACATTCATCAAGCTTAGAAGGTTTAATTTACGCGAATCATTAACAGATTCTTTACCGTTTTAACTTGCATTCATTATAATATAAACGAAAGAAAGGAAATTACTTTCAATAATAGTCGATACGATACACGGAAACAATTTTGCTGAAATACTGATCTGAAAATAATTATATTGAACTATTTAAATAATTGTATCGTATGTTTAACTTGATTACTAGAATGTCAAAACTTTTTGCAGCAGTATCATCATGCTTGAACGTCTTACAGAATAATTTTGATAGTCCATAAAATTATTTTCTGATCTGTATTTAGTGAAATTGTTAGGTACTACAATAAAATTATTCTTTCCGTATATCTTACATCGTTTTTCATTTATATCGAATTATCGCGTATACTTCGCTAAAATAAACAATGTTTGAATCGTTATTCACGCGAATTAATTCGACCCAGTCTTGCCATCCCCGGCGTCGATTATCACCCCGAGTGAGATATTCACCGACAAGAGAAAAGTTTTCCTGAACGACGACAGGGGGGAAGGACAGTCCTCCATTACAAAGAAATTCTCACTGAAAGATGAAGGATAAACACGAACTCCAAACTTTCGTCGACGCGATCATTTCATTAGCAGTTAGCCGCTCCATTCCGCACGGCGGACAAAAACTTATTTATCAGACGGGACAAAAGTTTCGTACCGACAAACAAGCAGTCCCCGCGATGATATTTCGCGTCGGCATAATTATTGTTTCTCCTTCGATGCGGTTCGCTTAACCCTGGAAGAATCGAGAACCAAACCGCGATATAGAGAACCAAAGAAAGAAAAATTAATCAAAATGAGAACCGAACGTCAAAATAATTGTATTTAAATTTGATATTAAATGATATGAAAAATGTAAAACAATTTCGGAAATATAAATTAGAAAGACGTCGAAATAATGTAAAGCACGACATTACATTGAAATTTATAATTTACAAAATTGTAAAAAAATATTTTCCTCTACAAAGCATCTTTCAGATTTGATTACGATTATAATTTTTCGTGGTTACTCATAATTGAAAAGTACGCTCTCATCAGCATAACGACAAATTGTAAAATTTCATATTTGCACGAAAAGAACGGTTTTGTTGAAGTATCCAGAAAGTTGGCTACATATACAGGTCTGAAGATAATTATGATGGACCATCAAAATTAGGACACTTAAGCACGATGATAATGCTGCTACAAGTTTTGACGTTTTATCAGATTAAGCGCCCAATTGAATTATTTTGATGGTCCAACATAATTATTTTCAGACCTGTATCTATCTAAATTTTTAGATGCTTCATCAAAACCGTTATTTCTGTGTTCATATCGAATTGATTACGTCACGCACGAGATAGCTCAATAAACTTTATTGCCTGTTATTAATTATAGTTCTTAAATTTGATGTGAGAAATCGAAATGTTATATGTGGAACGATGTGTGTACAGTATAATGATTCTATTTCGCGATGCAATGAAGAGGAAAAAAAAGCTCGATGAAATTCGGATCCGAGCGAGAGATCTGGCGGCAATTAAATTTCCATACTTTGTCGAGTATCTAGCATAGAAAAAACCCGTCTCATTTCTCATCTCCTCTATTATTAATTGCGAAATTCAAGCGTTGATTTCTCTCAACGTATTTTAAAAAAAGAATAATAATGAGAATAAAGATTCAATAAATAGAAATAATGATAATAATTAAATAATTATTAACATAATTAATATATTATTAACATAATATATCTATGAAACAGCCTCTTGGTTTCTATATTGAATGTAAATTATCAAAAGTAAAAAATTTCCCGCGTTTTTTGGAATGTGTTTTTTTTCTAATACGTAAAAGGACACTTGAGATCGCGAATACGTAATATTTAGTACAGTCAGTTTCATTCGCAGCGTACCATTTCTGACGGATGCTTTGCGAATATCCCGCGTAATTCAGCATACGTCGGAAGTCGCACATTCAAGATTCGGTGTCTATTATAATTTTACCTAGTGAATACGCTCGTGTGTGGCGCAGAACAAATGCGTTCATCGCGCTAAATGGCGACGAAGCGAATTTCATGGCAGCGTTTCGGTATCCAATTTCATTAATCGTTGCGCTAAAATCCTCCCCGCCACCCCCTTTGTTATCTACCAATTTCACTTAAATCGTAATCTCGGACGCGAATCCACCCCTCGCGCCCACCTACCACGGCCTTTACACCGACACTTTACCCCCTTCTCCCCTTCGCTTTGTCCCGGTTGCAACCGGCAGACGGTTAATCCGCAATTGGTTTCGCTAGCGGTGCGATTAAACGGAATTCCCAAATGATTTTGGCCCGTCCTCCCGCCACGCGCTCGATTATTCGCAGGCACGACGCGCAGAAATTTCGTAGTCCGGCGTGAAGCACGGTTTGAAGTGCAGGATGCACCTGTACGACTTCTCTCGATCTGGTTATGCGCAGTGCGTCAATGAGCGATTATTTATTGCAATTTGGTAGCGAGATTATTCAGTCATGAGAAGTTGGAAAAAGAGATAGAGAGAGGAGAAGGTTAGCCGACTATAGAACATTAGATATTACTATGATTATATTATATACTCAAAGGTAATCGATTGTTTTGAGCATATTTGTGAAAATTTTGAAGGTATATTAAATTGTGAATCGATATTTATATCATTAGAAAATTTTAAAAAAGCGTTTCGCAAATATGAAAAACATTAATAGACATTAATTCAAAATTAACCTATTTAATACTTATGACATAATTAAGTAATTATTTATAAAGATGAATTTAATCTTCGAGACATCTATGAGAAACTAAAGGTTGAAAATAAATATTATATGTTTAATTTAAACTTTTTCCGAAGACGTAAACACGTAAAGAATACGGGAAATATTAACTTTATAATTTCATGGATAAATTAAAACGATAAATAAATTTTGCTGATATTTAATATGGCTACTATTTGCTGAAGATTACTTTGAGACATTAAAAGTCAAATTAAAGAAGCCTTGAAATGTCCCAAATTTGTATTCAGATGCTATATTAATAATGTTAATTAAATTTCCGCTCCAGGGAGAAAGAGAAATTACGCACGGATTAAGAAGGAATCAAATATAAAAAAATTAATGTAATAATCATTAGATATTAAGCAATTTGTTATAACTATATGTTATAATGTAGTTATATTAATGTACAATACTACGTAGCTGTTTACATTTAATAGATATGCTTGCTCCATTTTGTTTAAACCTTGACCAGGATCTGCAACTCCTTTTCTAATTAAGTAACTAAATACAAACATATATATTATTTTAGATATAATAAGTAACACATTCTAAGCCGTTCAACGTTTTAAATGTGGGATACGTAGGATTTTCATAAACGCTATACTATTTTTATGACATTTGCCAACTCCAGCAATTAGTAGAAACGGCGTACAATGTGTTAATACGATTATCGACCGCGAGGTCGCGTACTGTAGGTGTTAAAAGGATTTTAAGGGATACCATATAACCCAAGCGTCTTGTCCCACCAAATGTACATGCGAACATGCTTAAAACATGGGAAAACCTATTTCAGACACCCTGCATTAAGAAGAGCGCTACACATAAATTGTCAATAACTAAATATAAAATGAAACGAAACAAACGAAGCAACGTAAACGAAATCGTTATTCGGTCATAAGTTCGATTTAATGCGCTCAATCGGATTGTCGAATCAGCTCTTCACAATCCCGTAATAATATAATTCTGATTAATATTGCATCAACAAAGTTTTATATGGACAATTGCAGAATACAATATTGCAATCAAGAGTAAATTAATAATGGAATTTATGTGTGTGTGTGTGTGTGTGTGTGTGTGTGTGTGTGTGTGTGTGTGTGTGTGTGTGTGTGTGTGTGTATATGTGTGTAGTCTATGGGAAATGTAATTCTCTTGTTATACGTTTCCAAAATATCGACTTACAAAGAAAGTTTCTTTTTTATTTTATATTTCTCAGATAATATTGTGTAGAGCTATATATACGTAATAATTTAATAATTATTTCGTATTTTATTAGATTTAATAGAAAATTAGAGATTTATTAATCAACAATCTATAGGATTATTGCCGATTATTTTCATATATTATGACTATGGCTATTATTATCATGAATAATCAACTCTCTCTTGGCAGATTATGTAATTCTGCAATTATCTTTATTATTATATTATATAATAAGGTCATGTGTCAAAATCAAATGTAAGGAGAGTTGCGAAAGGTCGCGTAAAATTGATATTAGTGATTTCGAGAGTTCGCCGATGAATGCTGATTCTCAAATGATTCCGCAAGAAATGTGATGCATAGGCAAAAGCATTGATCGGTCGTGTAACGACAATTTTAATGAAGAGTGCGCATCAGAGGCGACCACAGATAATAATTTATTTTGGTATCAATGCATACATATGGAGTAGAGAAATCATTCTGCGAGAAGATTAAAATTTACCGGAAACCGGGTTATCTCTTTTCGACGCAAATGAGCATCGAGATATATCAATAGCCTTTACAAATTGGACATGGACGTTATGAATTTTTCGTTACTCCGTTATCCCATCATTAATGAGAAAAATATAACGGATTGTATAATTCGTTCAGTATATTTCTATTTAGAAAAAAAATAATATTTCTGTAATGAGAAAAAGAGAAAGAAGAAAAAGATGAAGATTCTATTGATAGAAATTCCAATCATGGAACAATTAATAAATTGAATATTATTCTATTTTAATATATTAACAAATTCTTCAGGATATTATGTGGTTGCTTGGTTCCTTTTTGCAAACAATTTAATGTAAAAGGTCTGAGCCACAAATATGTATATTTATTATATGAAAAAACTTTAAAATGTCAACATTTTTTTGTGTGGACAATACTTTTACTCTATAAGTAAAATAATTGTAATCCTAAGAGAAAATAAATATACTATCAGTTTTATTTTTTAACAATTATATGAATTGATAGCTACTAAAAGTATAACTGAATTTTAATTAACTAGTATAATTCACTGAGACTTTTGTTCCCAGCGATATTATTGTATAATAGATGCATGAATAATTGTTTTCCTGAGGAAAGGTATGAAATACAAATGAATTGTATTAATTTGTATAATCAATCGAAACTATTTTCGAGTTAAATATTGAAGATCTTTCAATATTAATCAAAATTTATAATTATATTTTCTTTATTGATCTTTCTTCATTTTATTATCAATAATTGATAATAAAATGAAGAAAGCTAAATGTAAAATTTATTAAAAATATCTTTATCCCTCTACCTCTTTTTCTCTGTATTTCGTGAATCGTTTACATTACATATGTAAATTTTCGATCAATGCTTTGCCTGAACATCATTTTTTATTAAATAATAAATAGCAGCCCGTATTCACATTCTCTTTTCATTACGTTCACATCAAATTTAGCCAGTTCTTTTCTCTTAACTATTCAAGAATTATATTCCATGAAATTATGAGACATCAGATAAACGTTTTTACGCTGTGAATACAGACTTTTAATAATGGTAGTAAACAAAAAAGGCAGGAGTCTGAAGAGTATTTTTTTGACGCATGAAAAGATCTATCTGGACTCTCTCTAGATAGGATGACTGCTCCACGGAAGGATCAACTGCATTAGATTGGATTTCGCATTAAATTCGATATACAATATATATCGCTGTCATATAAGAAACTTCCAATCTTATCATTTAAAATAGAACATATACATGAAATGTATCGGAAAACACAAAGAAAATTTTGCTTTTCGTAAACACATGTTTATGTTTTATAATTACACTAATCAACGTAACTATTCCGTGGAACAGTCACAATCTATTGCGATCAAACAGATTGAGAGACGGGGAAATCCGAGAATGAATAGGCGTAACTAGGTGAACATGTGTTCTCCGCAATACGTATAGACACATTATCTCACCCTACAAACATGACTAGTACAAATATATTATGAGTAAAAATATCCTAGCACGCGTGCGTCGGAAAATTTCATTAATTTTTTATATCTAACTTCCGTAGTCTACCATTCCTAGTTACGCCTCTCTGTGAAAGTGATACTTATATGGAGATCGATCACTGCAATTGTCAACGAATTTGTTTCCATCGTTTTCATAATTACGATATTGGCGAATTTATTTATATTTAACATTTTTTTCTTCCAATACGAGCATTAAGTGACTGATCTCCAGAACTGATGGGCATGTGTGTTCTTCACGACCGCGACAGCGAGGGGCACGAAGCGGATTCTCGCGAGGACCGTGATAGCGAAGCTATCGCTAATACTGCGACTCTTCCTAGACGATCCATCGCGAGACGCGCTCTTCAATGGTCCAGCAATTGGCCAGTTCGCTCGACCATGTGAAGCGGTTCGCCTCCGACCTCGTTTCCCTCACTCGATTTTTTTTATCCCCTTGCTCCCCCTTCTTAATATATGCTCCATTTTGTTGATTTGAAGGAGGAAGCTAAAGTGAGACAGGAACGGAAAGAAATGGCGCTCGTTAGATCCCTTCGCTTCAAATAACCCACTGATAACGGAAAATAAATCAATCGATGGTTGAACATTTGTGAACGATATATAAATCAGTCTTGTTTATGATGTAACTGGATGTAACATACACTTAAAAGTAATCACATTAAAATAATAACTCGTTTATTTTGTGATAGATGATCAATTAATTCATTAATCAATCAGTTTTTATAATTCGAGTAAATGTACTTAATATATTTTTAGTGAATTAAATGCTCGATTGCACGTTTTCGTGCCATAGAATTACACCAAAACTCCGTGAAAGCTTCAGCGAATTTGAGAAACGGAAAATCACAAGATAACATGACGAGTCTGATTTATTATCAATTGTATTGATTCCGATGTTTCTCTTAATTAAGTATCGTATATTGTTTTTACTTTATTTTTTATAATTACGTGGGATCTATCGGCGCCACGCAAGCAGAGTTGAATATAATTAAAAAATATGAGATGCTCGCAAAAATCAGTAAGATCTTGAATATATATTACACAAGACAAGATCAATAAAATATCTTTAGATATATATTACTCTTTTACTCTATAGCGAAAAATGTTAGTCAATTTCGTTTTCGGATTAACTAATATTCTTTTTTATATTATATAGTTCATATTATATATACATATAATACATTATTAAAAAATAATTGAAATCAATTGATATGGTTCGTTGCTTCAACAAGAATTCTGATAATTTCTGTTCTAGTAATTTTCGCGATTGTAAGAAATGTAAAGATTAGTTCTGTTTTCCGCTTCGTTGAACATTCACTTTGTTAAGAATTATTTATCTGTGAGAAAATTAATTAATTTTCCAATAATTACTTGCAATAATTTCTTTATTATGAATTTTACATCTCGAATATGAACAAATAATTCTTTTTTTTACGTTTTAAATGTAATTTTTCTGATCGTCAAAATGTGCTCAAACGATATCAATTATTGAAATATGTGAATACACAAATAAGAAAAAACAATTATCTCTTTAAGAGATAAAGGATCGATGATATGTATTTATTCAAGATCTCTTAATTTTTAGCATTATGCATCTTTTCAATAACTTTGTCATTTTTCAATTGTATGTTCACGTGTTTATCATTCGCAAAATTATCCAGCTCTACTCGCGATATTTCTCAGGGAAACAGAGATCAAAGGGATGTGTTCGAGGCAAATCGAATAAAATCAATCACAAAAAAATGTACAGACACGACGCGTGCGGTACTTACTCATTGTTCAGCACGCGGAACGATTTGGGCGACATGCAGTTGACGCTCCATTCGGTGTTCCCGTGCTCATTGCATATCGTGATGGAGAACCTGCCATAGTTCGCCCGTATCAGGTGGATCAGCTTGCCCTCGCCGCACTCGATCTCCAGCGTCTTGCCCTCGCAAGCGTATGCGGTGTCGTACCTCTCTGCAACAGAAAGAGCGATGCGTTTTTTAGCCACTTTTGATTAAAGTTGCCATTTTGCGACACATGGTAATTCGCATGCAACTGCACGCATGCCGTTGTGCAGCTGCAACTCACGGCGAATCGAATACAGCGATTATATGCGCGCGGTCGAACCTCTCGCACACAGCCTCCGATGTCTGTTGCAGCCACATCGGTTTCCGTTTCCGGAAAACCTCCGCATGTGTGGAAATCCAGGAGGATAGGGGTGCGTTTACTGATGGGATTACGTTGTTACGATATTTAATCTATTCGCATGGTTGCATTTTTACGGTTATATGTTGGTTTCTACGAAGAGATTTTCTATCGTGAATAAATTTAGCATTCGGATTATTTCTGGTAAAAGGAGTTTATAAGATAAAATATATTTTATATATTAAAATTCTATCTTAAAATATATTTCTTTCACTTTGATGGATTTCATATCTTGGATTTCTATTTGAAATACTGTGAAAATATTTAACAGTGAATATTTAAAATTTTTAGTATTTTAGTAAATAGTGAATTTTGTCAAGTATTAATATGAGTCATTCTCGGAAAGCTTAATCTTAGAGATTTTTATTTGATTTAATGGATAAAATATTAAATCAGCTCTTTTTCTTTTTCTTAAAAAGAATATTACGCATTTTTTTGAAATATACATTTACTTTTTATAATTTCGTCTTTCGTGAATTTTTTTCAGAATCTAAACTAAATTTTGTTTTTCGTAATACTATGAGGATTAATTCCAAGTATATATCATAAACAGTAAAACAGTAAAATAAATTCCACTTGTGGATAAAAAATTTGTTCTCATTTTTAAAGCAACTGATGTAAATTCAGTTTACGAACACATTCGACGAGGGTAGGGCACATAATATAATATTCTAGCGTGATGTAAACGCTTCGACACGGAATCCGCGGGTAAATTCGCTGAATTTGCCGGAGCCGCAGCATTTCCGAGGAAAGTCCTAACCGCGGACTAAACCAGCATTGTGGCGCGTCGGTACGGAACTAATGAACTCACGACGAGGCTTTCACGGACAGAGTTATTACACCACTCTCCCTCCCCTTGTCTCCTGCTCGCGCAAGCTGTTCCCTTGTCGCTGCCCCCTTTCGCTGTCTTCTTCCCTCGTTCCCCTCATTCTTCGTTCCCTGAACATTATATTATGGCAATCATTACACTACTATCTAAATAAGCCTGTACATCTAATTTTACAATTCTGTATTTCTCCCAATATATCGTGCTAATGTACTGTGAAATATTATCCTATTATATTGACATACATTTGATGTATTTCAAGTTTAGATCATTGCATAATATTTCAAATGATGTAAAGTGCCGATTATAACGTATCCGAAGTATCTTATTTGATGATCTGAAAGGTTTAATGCAATGTGAGGACAAATTTAATAACAGTACAGCCGTCAGTAACATATAGGCATTCCTTTCTTGAAGTCATTAGTTGGCACATGTCCGGCCATCATTATCGATCATTACGTAAAGGATCCTCAAGCAAAAAAAAAAAATCATCTCGGACAGACGTCTACTTGCAGAAAATCCGAGAACAAAGCGACGGCTGAGTAACGACGCGCATGTTTCGCGGTAAATTACTGCGTGCGTGGAAACGATGGCGGCGGAGGTCAAGGATGCGAAGAGATTACGGAGGGCACACACGAGAGGAGTGCCTCGATTTAACGTCCCATTCGCTCACTACGTTGGCCGATAGCGACTTCGAACGGCGCCATGTTCTGCGGTGGCCATACGCCGTTTCGCGTCGTCGAGCAAGGTCGCCCCTAAATTTCCGTTAATCCCGCGAATTCGGGTCCAGGGTAAACAGGACCAACAAGTACTTCAATTCCGTTCCTTTCGATTCCACTTAGTCTACGAGCCACGCTGACGTCCCGAGTATTATTTTGACCAGCTGTTCGTAAATCCGAATTCGTGTTTTATCTTAAATTATCTGAATGAAAAGAGATACATTGAAGATGTTTAATAGAAATATTAGAGAGTTACTGAGGGGCAAGAATGAAGATGAAATTCAAGTTTGCTTCTGCAATATATATATGTACATATGTTAATTACGAAAAAAAACCCAAAGACTAAAAAACACGTATTACGTGATCGATTAAAATTTTTTTTTCGTGGAGACAGAAAGCTTCTAAAAAAAATAGTATAAAATATCGTTGTGAGGCCAACGTATTCTTGATAAAAATGGCAGAGGGCTGAGAAAGAGGAGGCAAGAAAAAGATTTATAACACGAAGGCAATTTCTCAGCTGCCTGTTTTTGCTCCTCACATCGCGATTAACGCTCGACTCGCGCCGTTATTCTCGCTGCAGTTTGTTCTCCGTTAATTAAGCGCGTTTCGATAACACCGTAAGCGGCAGGTAATCGATATACGGCGTCATCGACATGCTCGATTAACCAGGGATGAGATAGAAGTGAGCACCGGGCGCGACGTGTGTTTCGATCAAAACGCTACTGCCATAAACGCATCGATTCAGTCTAAGCGACTCCACCTGTCTCCCCAATGAGCCCGTCTGTTACGTTCATTTCTGTATTGTCTGTGAAATAATTCGTAAAATCATTGCTTGTCCAATTTTATCTCGGGGGGATTAAATTCTATGTGAAACAAAATTGTTATTTTGTAATTTTTAATTTACTCTATTTTTCGAGATACATTCGATTCGATGCAGCGGCGAAGTTGAAAGTTGGCCAACTCACAGACAGAGGTGAGATCTCTTCGGGAGAGAGATTCGCCGGAGAGTTCGCTCTCGATCCCTTTAAACGCGCTCTGGGCCCTAGTATATGCGGTCACTGCTCGAATGCCGGAAAGACGTCGCCTCCCTCGGGAGCGGAGAGTTCCGAGGGAGTCGCGTTGTACGTATATACGTAGATGTTTCGACTGTGTTTCATTGCGACTCGCCCACGACGGATGCGCCTCGTCAAGTTCGAAGCACCAGAAAGCGAGAGGATTCTCTCCGTCTCTTTCTTTGCTCGTTGCATTCGTGTAAATCTTCGGACTCGCGGCCACCTTGGAACTCTCTCTTGAGAGTCCTTTCAGGCTTTATCGCCTCGCCCTCTGGAGCTTTCAATCGCCGCCGCCTGTGCTGGGCACAGCTCTCAAGCTAGAAGTTCTTTGAGCGTGATCGAGGAGTTTGGAATTTCCCTCAATGTTCGGTCGCATTAATTGATCAAGTTATTTTTTGTTCCCGCGATATATATTTTAACAAAAGTGTTTTTCGCTTGAAATATTAAACATTGGTTCTTACATTAACCCGTTGAGGTCACATGGGGTCCACTGGACCCCCTGCACAAAATCAGTCGCCATTTGCCAGCTTTTTGATATTTCGTCGCAAAAATTTTACTGGACGTACCTTAAGGTCTGTTCTTTATCATCCAATAATTTTTTTAAATTAGAATTAACATAATGAAAAAATTCAAATAAAAAAACTGCAAAATTTGACTTTTTTTACAAAAATATTCATAAAATTTTTAATTTTTGAGATAATTCAATAAAAATTTAGGGGTGTATTCTCAAGATAGTATACTTTTAGATAAAAATTAGTTTCATAGAAGGTTGTGAAAAAAGTACATTTATTTTGAAGTTTGAAGTGCTCAATTTTAACAAAAATCAAAGAGATGAGTTATAAGTCGTAAAACAGGATAATACCTGTACATTTTTGTTCTTAAAAAAATATTGAATTTTATTTATAAAAGTTAGCGTGGGGTCTTTTGGACCCCTAGTGACCGTAACGGGTTAAAGTTGAAAGACTGCTACATATTCTTCACAAATACTTGTCAGGATAAAAGTTGCAACTATGCAGAAGAACGCAGCGAATGTGACGAGTTACATGCAACTTTGCGTAATTCGTTTCATCGTCGAGCTCGTCATGAAAATTAGAACCCGACTAGAACAAACACATTTGAACTCGCCCCCCCCCATCCTCCCTCTCGCTGTTGAATGAGAGAATTATTGCACGGCCCCGCATCGTTGTCGAAGCCTTTTTCGCTACGTTTGCCCGCCGCTGCACCCGCCGCAGCTGCGGCTGACGCGTTATGCGTCATGCGGTCGCTACAGCGGCCGAACTTACTGCACGCGGATTGTTCGCGGGTTGTAAAACGCGTCGCCGCTCCGTGAAATCGAGCGGGTGAAGCCCTCTCTCGGTATTTAACCCGAAAAAGTTGTTACAAACTCGAGCGCCGGACAATGAAATTATTATGCGCCCTTTTAGCCGCACTTCGGTGATGCACTCGTTACCAATGCAACCGACGCGCGTGCGTCATGTGCGGCCGCGGTTAGGACGCGTACGATTCAACTTTGCGTGTTGTTTGACCAATGTATCGGTTAAGTACATCGTTTATGTCACGAGTATCTCGTTGTACATTTTAATTAATTATTATTACGCGGTTGTAAAGCAAGGCCTGTGTATTAGGCTGCGTTCGCTTTAGCGTTCACAGCGCTTTACGCATCATTTCGTATCCTCGTTGTTTATCAAACATTAAACAAGACTAAATGATGCTTACAAGCGTTGTGAGCGTCAAAGAGAACGTTTGCCTTAACCTCGGATGTACTTGGTTACGACTTGCATATTTACAGGTATACAAATCATTATAAAGTATAATAACTATATTTCTAATATAATTTAGTTATATTACAAATATCTAGATTCAGTAATTAAGAATGTTATTACGAACACGAAATTGTAGTGGAAATATTTTCATTTTTTTTTCTAATTGAGGGCATTTTTTTCTGTCATATCGTATTATATTTGTACACTGAGTGAAAAAATTGTAATGGAGACAACTATAAGGAAACAACCATATAAATTTTTTTAATACAATTATAATATATAGTTGAGTGAACTATACTATAGTTATTGCAACTAAGTTTATGATTAAGAAAACTAATAAAAAATAGTTGTAATTACTTTATTATATAGTATACTACAACTATTTTTTATTAGTTCTCTTAATCATTAATTTAGTTGCAATAACTATAATATAGTTCATTTAACTATTGCATATATAATATTATAATTATATTAACAAAATTTATATGGTTGTCCCCTTATAGTTGCCATCACTACAATTTTTTCTCTCTGTGTATTTCCAAGTTAGTGATAAAAAATTGTTCGGATTATTTAAAAGCCAAATTTATGAAATTAAAAAATTTTGTCTTTAATCCACACAAACTATATTAGCATATTTGTTTATAAAAGAAACGCTAATTCTGCAAATGGAGAACTAATTCTATGAAGTACCGCGTACTCAAGGCTTCTTTCAACGCGTTTTCAGTCTCGAGATCTCACAGAATCCTTCCTTGCGCGGTTTCCAGTCATCTATCCTCTTAGGAGCTAAGTATAACGCCGTGAAATTTCCATTGAAATTACTTACTCGACTTCCCGAGGAGAACAACGGCTGGCTTCGGCAGAAATGAATTTTTCTTATATATCACCGCGCGCGCTTCTCCGCTTTAGAGAACCGCCTTACATTATTAATGCCCCCCTTCCTAATCAAAAATGCATTATATTTTCAATATCATTATTCCTTCGTACTCTACTAGCTCCGTCTCATGAACGTCTTTTTTAAACAGCAGTCTGGCTTGCGGAAATGATAAGGCTAAAATTTCTTCTCAATCATCGCGTAAGAATAAATATGTAATGTAACGGCGTTATTAATAATTTATTAATGCACTGCTAGCACGTTTCGTGCGAGACGCAGTTAATTATAAAAAATGAGATGTAAGAAAGGTATTTATACATCTAACATAATTTATTTTATCGTAAAAGAATATTCTATATATAATATCAAGAGAAGTATATTTTTTAACTTATTGCTGGCGGAGATTCAACTAAATTTTTCCACGAATTTAAAATTTTTAAGGTCATTGTCACTCGTATTATCGGTGCTGATATCTTTTCGACAAATTCCGGGCGTCG